>CM038464.1:85361922-85521555 GCA_021464415.1 Lonicera japonica | reverse complement strand
TTAAGTTCACAAAATAAAATTACTAAATCTCTAAATCTATCATAACTAATTACAATATAAGGAATAACACATAAACAATATAAGATAGACCAATATGCTAAAAACAAATCTAAAAGTATAACCTAAAATAGCACTCTATAACTACAAAAACAAAAAATTGAGCATCAAAGCAAAAAATAAAGAATAAAATTACAAAACTAGTGATAAAATTTATGCGAAGAAGGAAACCAATATGATAAAACATGAGGATTAAAAAAACCATGAATCCAAAGTAATGATTATTATTACCATAAAAAGGGGATTTGATTAACAAGGTCGTCGCTAATGTAAGGACCATGTGGAGGAGGCGCTGGAAGATGTAGCTAATGCATGTATTTAGAACTAATAATTTATTTATAGAGGATCCACAGTCTATCATATAGTTATCTACAGGATTAAACTCTAAGGAGACATTTATCAAACACCATATGGACAATACCCAGATAAGCAATATAAATTATAATACTATTTAAATAAAAACACAATGAAACTAGTGACCCATTAAGACAATCAAGGAACATAGAGCATAATAAATTAAACAACAGGGTAACCCAAATTAGAGAAAAACATAGATCACCTGAAGTTGGGCATTAATGTGAGAAGAACCCAAATTGAAAACACATGAGATATCTTTATTTTTCTTTTTTTCAGAAGTGGGAGTTCTCAACCGATTAACAAAAGAAAAAAAAGCGAAAACAAACACAAACAACTTAGTCTTATGGTGGTATTGACAAATGACAAAGGACTTGCATTTTTTATTCTTCTTCCTTTTAGTTATTCAAACTATGATGTTGTAATTGAAAACATACCAAAAAAAAGAAATTAGGACAATAAAAAATGGGGGAAAAAACTTACCAACGTTCAAAAACAAAGTCCTTTGAAGCTGAAGAAACAAACCCAAAATCGAGCCCTAAATTGAAAAATGCACCCCAAAATCGAGCCCTAAATTGGGAGTCACTGGATCTAAAACTCGTGCAATGATTTTGAACACATAATCAAGCCCTAAATTGAGTTTTCTTCAAGCCCTAAATTGGGGATGTTTGGAGCCCTAGAAGCGAACTAGAGGATGTGAAGTGTAAGCAGAGAAAATTGATTAAGAAAATACTGTGAGGTGTAGAAGAGGAACGATGGGATGAACTTGTGAAGGGAGCAATAGATATATGTAATAGAAGTGGTGTATAAGAGGGATTGTGAGAGGAAGGTAGAAATAGTGAAGAGGGCTTGTGAGAGGAAGTAGAAATAGTGAAGAGGCTTGTGAGAGGAAGTAGAGTAAAAGTGTTTTGTTAGTCTGCGAGGGAAAATAAGGCCCGCTATTTTTATTTCAGCGCCAAAAGAATACTAAAAGGAAAAAAAATTACCGACACTTATAATAAATGACATGTATTTTATAACTTTTACGTACAAGTGTAGCCGAATTGCGACATTTTTAAAATAAACGTCGATAACTAACGACGCATATGACAAAATGTCGTAAATCCTAATCCACGTATTTATCTTTTCGTCACATAGTGCCCGACGCTAGCTCACAAACGACGGCGTAGGTACCTACGGCCACATTTTTATAAAATGACGGGAAATAAATGTCGTTAAAAGTTGTTTTTCTTGTAGTGATAGGGAGATAGGGTTTGTTATGCGTGCGGTAAACCGGGGCATATTCGTAGGGATTGTCTAAGTGTGAGTTGGGAGCAACAGCCGTCTCAACCTCCCTACAGCCAGTCTCAAACTCAGGGCTCGAGCCGTGGTAGTGGAATAGGCCAATCTTTCTCTAGTGGTTAAGGCTGGGGTTAGAGTCAATCCCGTGGGGGTGGAAGTTTGTATGCTCGGGGAGGCGGTAGGACTTCAGGTCGAGTGTATACCGTGAGTCAGGTGGAGCCACCTGAAGCTAGGGTGATGGAATGTACCATTTTATTCTTTAGCTCTTGGGTTAAAGTTTTGTTTGATACATGTGCTTCTCATTCATTTATCTCGTTGGCTTTAGTCAATAGATTGGGATTGAATGTTGAACGTTTGGATATACCAATATGTGTTGGTTCGCCTTTGGGGAGTGATGTATGGTTGAGTTCTATTTGTAGAAATTGTTCCTTGAGTGTGGGAAAATCCTCGATAGAATTTGATCTTATTGTGATGGATATGAAAGTCTATGATCTTATTTTATGAATGAATTTGTTGGCTACTTTTCATGTGATAATTGATTGTTTTAAATGTTGAGTATCAATTCCATTGCCTAATAGTGATATGTTGATCTTTTATTGTAAGTCTGAGTCACATACTCCGAGTACGTATTTGAGGCCCAAGGAACAACGAGATTTCTTTGGGTGGTTGGCTAGTATAGTAGCACGAGAGGAGGGTGGTTCTTATCCTTCTAATCTTCCCGTGGTTAGAAAATTTTCAGATGTGTTTCTTGATGATCTTTCGGGTCATCCCCCACATCGGGCAGTAGACTTTTTTATTGACCTTATTCCGGGTACTGCTCCGATATCGTTAGCACCGTATCGTATGGCTCCTACCGAGCTGAAGGAACTAAAAGTTCAAATTAATGAGTTATTGCGAAAAGGGTTTATCAGACCTAGTGTGTCTCCTTGGGGCGCACCTATACTGTTTGTTAAGAAGCAAGATGGGTCGTTTTGGTTGTGTATAGACTATCGTAAGTTGAATCGTGTCACTGTCAAGAATAAGTATCCGTTACCCCGAATAGATGATCTGTTTGATCAGTTACAAGGTGCCGTTAGGTTTTTTAAGATAGATCTTCGATCGGGCTATCACCAGATGTTGGTTCGTGAAGAAGATATTTCGAAGATGGCATTTCGTACTCGATATGGTCATTACAAGTTTCTTATGATGCCATTCTGGTTGACGAATGCGCCAGCGGCATTTATGAACTTGATGAATCACTTGTATCGTTCTTATTTTTATCAGTGTATGGTGGTTTTTAAAAATGATATTCTTATCTACTCCAAGTCTGATGAGGAACATGAGAATCATCTCCGTCTAGCTCTTCAAGTCCTCCGAGATCACCAGCTTTATGCTAAGCTTAGCAAATGTGACTTTTGAATGTCGGAAGTTAAATTCTTGGGACATGTAGTCTTGAGTAATGGAATTTCAGTAAATCCAACAAAAATAAAAGCCGTTCTAAAGTGGGAAAGGCCTCGAAATGTTACGGAGGTTAGAAATTTTCTGGCTTTGGCAGGCTATTATTGTCGGTTTGTGAAAGACTTTTCTCGTATAGCATTGCCATTGACTCACCTCACTCATAAAGGTGTTCAATTTGTTTGGAGTGACGATTGTGAGAAAGCCTTCCTAGAGTTAAAGCGTAAGCTTACTTCGGCTCCAGTTCTTGTTTTACCCGAGTGGGAAAAGGGTTATACGATTTATTGTGAGTTTCTAGATTTAGTTTGGGTTGTGTTCTTATACAAGTAGAGCATATTGTGACTTATGCCTCCCGTCAGCTCAAGCAACACGAGAAAAACTACCCTACCCATGATCTAGAATTGGCTGCGGTTGTATTAGCTCTTAAGATTTGGCGTCATTATCTGTATGGCGAGACATTTGAAGTCTATTCTGATCATAAGAGTCTGAAATGTATCTTTACCTAAAAAGATTTGAATCTTAAGCAGCGATGGTGGATAGAATACTTGAAAGATTATGATTTTACTTTGCAGTATCACCCGGGCAAAGCTAATGTTGTAGCCGATGCCTTGAGTCGAAAATCTCAAGGGTCCTTAGCTGCTTTACGATATCGGGAATGGAAACTAAGACAAGAATTGCAACGATACAATCTTATGGTGAGTCGGAATGATAACCAAGCATATCTTTGTAATATGGTTGTTCAACCAGCAATCCAACAACATGTGATTGATGCCCAACATGTAGATGAAGAACTTCGGGTGATAGGTGATCGTTTGGCTACGAAAGCCGAACACGGTGACTACAGACTTAGGATCGATGGAGGAATTCGGGTCCGAAATAGATTAGTAGTGCTGAAAGATCCAGAACTTAGAAATGAAATTCTAAGTGAAACCCATCATTCTAAATTTTCTATTCATCTAGGAGGTATGAAAATGTATCGAGACTTGTGCCAAAATTTTTAGTGGAATGGTATGAAACGTGATGTCACAAACTATGTAAGCAAATGTATGACTTGTCAGTTGGTGAAGGCCGAACATTAAAGACCCGCAGTGCAACTTCAACCATTGCCCATTCTTGAGTGAAAGTGGGAACATGTTACTATGAATTTTGTTTCGGGGTTACTTAAAACTTTAGGTGGTCAAGACACCATTTGGGTAATTGTCGATAGGTTGACGAAGTCTGCTCATTTTCTCCCAATTCGTAACAACCAAAATGTAGAGAGCCTTGGCAAATTATATGTTCGAGAGATAGTTAAGTTGCATGGGATGCCACTTACTATTGTATCAGATCAAGATCCTCATTTCACATCTCGAGGGAGAGTTTGCAGAAAGCTTTGGGTACTCAGTTGAATTTTAGTACGGCATTCCATCTATAGACAGACGGGCAATTTGACCGAGTTATTCAGATCCTCGAGGATATGTTGAGAGCTTGTGTTTTAGATTTTCGAGAAAATTGGATAGAGCATTTGCCTTTAGTGAAATTTGCCTACAATAATAGTTTTTAGGCTAGTATAGGCATGGCGCCTTATGAAGCATTGTATGGTCATTTGTGTAGATCTCCGATTTGTTGGTATAAAGTCGGGGAAAGAATCTTGTTGGGTCTGGAATTGGTAGAACAAACTACTGAGAATGTTAAGATTATCCGACAACATCTCCTTACTGCTCAGAGTCGGCAGAAGAGTTATGCCAATAAGCATCGTCGTCCTTTGGAGTTTGAAGTCGGTAGTCATGTATTTTTGAAAACCAAACCTCGTTTTGCTATCACACGTTTTGGTGGCAGAGGAAAATTAGCTCCTCGTTACATTGGGCCGTTTGAAATCTTGGAGCGTGTTGGAAATGTTTCGTATCGTTTGGCTTTGCCTCCACAGATGTTGCATGTTCATAATGTCTTTTATGTGTCGATACTTCGACGGTATGTTTACGATCCATCCCATATTGTTCAATGAAAAGATTTGAAATCCTTGATGATGGGATGTATGAAACCCGATAGATTCAAATCCTAGACCGTCAAGACCGAGTACTGAGAAATAAAGTCATACCACTAGTCAAAGTCTTGTGGTTGCACCACGGAGCCGAGGAGGCAACATGAGAGATGGAAATTGAGATCAGTCACAAATATCCTGACTCATTCACTTAAGGTACGATATTTAAATTTTGAGGATGAAAATTTTATTAGTGGGGGAGATTGTAATACCCCGTAATGTAATTAGTGTAAATTAGATACATATTTTAGATATCTTGGTTGAGCATGGATCAAATTGTAAAGTTGTAAAAGTTTAGGGTTAAAATAATAAAGTTATGAAACTTCAGGGTAAAATGCTGTAATTAAGCCAAAACTTTGATTTTTTTTCATGAGCCAACGACTTGCCCATTTTACTTTTAATCTTCATGCTTCACCATTTTTGTTCATTCTTGCCGAAAGAGACATAAGAAAAATAATAATAGGTACGAAAACTTTTTTTTATATAAATTGGTCATCCAAACTCCGTCGAATCGAGTCGAGCCTTAAGGGAAAGTTGTTTTATACGTCGAGGGCTACGTAGGGGTGTAAGAATTTTAGAGTTGTGCTGGTCGGGATTCGGGTATCAACTCAAATTTCATTCTTTGGGGCTAAATATTTTGAGGTAAATGGCTGTATTTAACATGCATTTAAATTTCTAGAGTATTCATGTATTGTCTCGTACGTTGTGTGCCTCTTGAATTCTATGTATGTGTATAGATGTATATTACACTCATGTTTTATATTATTGTCCATGGCATGAGTATCAGGATTGTTTATTCCAGGCTATATGATTTTCTTGAATTTATTGTTTAATTATTTATTTTAGACTTACTGTAACTCGTCTAAGGTGGGTTAGTAATGCTCCAAGTCTTAATTATATGTGTTATCCTACTAATTGAGGCGGGGGCGATACAAGAAATGAACTACAGAAGCACAAATTTTTATTTGCTGCGTATAACAAGAAAACACAAAAGCAACGCATAGATTTTTGTTTGCTCTGTCTTCACTAGCAATAAACAAATGCAAAATGTATGACACATCAAAAAATAACCCATAGTAAACAACAACAAAGCCTCAAACAACAATAAAACAAATGGATCACTAATTCTCGCATAATAAACAAATCTTTGTCAATTAATATACAAATGCACCAACCACCGAAGCAAACCAACAAAAAATCTTCAATAAAAATGAGATACATACCGTATACATCATTAAGAGCTGTACCATCCCGTATTCTCCAACCCATTTCGCTCTTAACACTAGAACAATCGTCTATCTTTGATTATACACCCTAATGTATGTATTATGAGCCCTAATCTCATAGTTTTTCTCCCAAACTTATATATTAAGAACCCTAAGTACTGTTAGTTATAAATGGAGGGGTGTATATATGTAATAGAAATGAGGCAATATTTTTATCTCAATGCAACTGAGGGGATATGTTATTTACCTATTTTTCCCTTTCATTCCGTCAAATTATTAATCCCGTTACCAATTTAGGGTACATTGCAACAAAATTAATAGTTCAGCGTAAAAATTAATAGTTGGTATGATACAGTATAACCGAGTGTATAGTTTGAGTGGGTAAAGTAAAATTAATTCTTTTTATTCTTACCGAATTGAACCATATCAGTTTCAATTAGGCAAATTCAAATAAAGAAAAGAGGATCTAAGAATCCATATATAATTGTCAAAAATGATTGTAACATATCCCCAAATTACTCTTATCCTTTTTCCAACTTAGCATTTTTTAAAATGCAGCCTTCAATCACATTGCTAAAACAAACGCAAAATAGAGGAGAGTTATTGAATTTGTCAATGGTAAGTTTTGTTATAAATGCAAGTTTTGTTTTAGCAATGGCGTAAAAAAAATTCAAAACAGATTTGAGAACATTGTTAAGAGTGGAACGATAACAACCAAAATCTTGAAAAATTGAATAGACTGCAGCAGCCAGCAGAGCCGCACAATCGATAAGTACGAACTGGAAATACTTTCATTCTTTTCTTTTCTTGGTTACAGAATTCGAATTCCAAAGAAAATATGTCCTCCTCCTCCTTCTCCATTGGAGCTGCTGCTTCTGACGCAACTGTTGTTACCATCGGCCGCACATATAGGAAAGTAACTCCTCCACTTCCTTCTCTTCTTCTTCTGTCTCCAAAATTTAGCTCTGCTAATAGTAGTATTACATTAAAAGTAAGCCCTAATTATTCAAACCCCCAAACCACTAAAAATCAAACTCAACGAAATTCACCCAAATCTCGATCCATTGTTCTTCAAGATGCTCTCCTTTCATTCAATCGGATGCTCAATTCTAGGCCTAGATACAAAATATATTCTCTCACTAAAGTATTAGGGAGTATTGTGAAGATGGGCGAGTACCAGACCGTCCTTTGTCTCTTTGAGAAGATGCAACTTTCAGGTGTTGAGGTTGATGTTTGTACGATAAACATGGCAATTAACTGTTACTGCCTCTTGAATCGAGTGGATCTTGGTTTTGCACTGTTAGGCTCCATTTTCAAACGCGGTTTTGTACCAGATCAGGTTACCTTCAACACTCTGATAAAGGGGCTTTTCACTCAAGGTAAATCTTCTGAAGCTAACAATTTGCTCATAAAGCTGGTGAGAGAGAATCTGATAGAACCTGATGTACGTACTTATCGGACTCTGATAAAGGGGCACTGCAAATCAGGGGACACTTTAGCTGCTATCGAGTTACTCAGCTACATGAGAAAACATAATATTGAGGCTGACACCCTTTGCTACTCCATGATCATAGACAGCCTTTGCAAGGATAGAATGGTCGGTGATGCTATGAGCCTATTCGCTGAAATGATTGAGAAAGGAATTTCTCCAGATGTTGTCACATATACCTCTTTGATTCAGGGCCTATGCAATTTTGGTCTATGGGAAGAAGTTAGCCAATTGTTAAGGAAAATGATGGAGCAAAAAGTATCTCCTAATCTACGTACTTTTAGTATACTAGTAGATGCACTTTGCAAAGAAGGGATGGTACGGGAAGCTGAGGGTGTACTGGAATTTATGATTCAAAGAGGTGAAGTACCTTGTCTGGTCATATACACTTCCCTGATGAATGGATATTGTTTGCAAGGCCAAATGGAAAACGCAAGAAAAGTCTTTGATTCTATGGTGAATAGGGGCCTTGAGCCCGACATTATTTGCTATTCCATTTTAATCAAAGGCTATTGCAAGAACAGAAGAATTGATGAGGCGATGCGTCTGTTTAAGGAAGTGCCTTGTAAGGGGTTGAATTACAATGTCGTTATCTACAACACCATGTTACAAGGGTTGTTTGAAAACGGTCAATGTGCAGCTGCACGAGAACTTTTTGATGAAGTTTTCTCCAAAGGGTTGCAGCCTAATGTTCCTATATATAATGTAATGATAAATGGGCTTTGTCAAGAAGGGTTGTTTGATGAAGCGAAAGAGTTGCTCATAACAATGGAAGAAAGTGGCTGCGTTCTGGATGCAGTCACTTACAATGTTATAGTACAAGGATTCCTTAAGGGAAGTCAGTTTCATGAGGCATTATTACTCATAGTGAGAATGGTTGGAAAGGGATTCTTGCCTAATGCATCTATTATTTCAATGTTAAGGGATATACTTCCAACAAAAGGGCAAGATCCTACACTCCTTGATATAATTCAGAATTTTGTACCAATGGATTAGTAAATTAGTCTAACTTCCAACTTCTGACATAGTTTCATCACAATCTCTGTTAGTCCAAAAGATTGAGGCAACATCTTGACAAACATATGGGGCAACAAAGGCTATATATAGGAAATTTGGCTCTATCAAAGTAATCTCACTGAATGTAGGCAATGCTAAATGTTGGAGATAAAACTAGCACTTATTGTTCTACACTTCTACTGTGAAGAGGCTATACGCATGTGATACCTGGAGATTAATGTATACGGTGTCAATGTCATCATCAAATTTAATTTGATTGGATACGGGCAATGGAAGTTTTCACTTTCTTCGTAAGTACTCCATACCTCACTTTCTCCTTGAAAATTGCACATCTGTGTTCCTAGTTTGAGGGCTCACTTTTTAGGTTCTATATAATTACAAGCACAAAAACACACTGACTGTAATTCAGGATGGTATTTTATTATTCCTTGTTAGGAACCATCTCCCCCAAATGTTTAAGCTGTTAAGTAGTGGGCCAACATTGCATATCATGCGCTTCAACATTTCCCCTCACATGCGACCCCCGCTCACACATGGAGATATAAACCAAATTGCACCATGTGCATGTGCAATGGTAAAGCACATGCAAAGGGGAAACAAATCCAATTGCCCGGACTCAAGACCTTGCAGACAACCTGAGCTATGATACAACGTTAGGAACCATCTGCCCCAAAAGCTTAAGCTTTTAAGTAGCGGGCTAACAATGCATATCATGCTCTTCAACAATCCTCAAATAGTATATAAGCTTAGAGATGAAGGCAAATTAAAAATTAGGCTTTTCTTTCTTCTTAGTGTCTATTATGCCAAAATAAAGATATTATCTATATTACGCCTTTGGTCTGTCTAGTTTATAATGATGGCTCGTGATTGAGGGTCAACTTTATGTTTCTCGTTAAAAGGTTCAAATGATCTTAATATAGGATATTTCCATGCTGTTTAGTTTTTGTTATTAGAGATTATATGTTTGATACCGATAGTCTCAATGGATATCTTGTCCTCTGTTCTATCTTGTATCAGGGCCATTGTACCATCTATTTTTTTGATTAATAAAATCTGTCTTGTTTCTTATCAAAGTGAAGAAAAAAATGATCTTCATATAGCTAAATTGTCTTGAATTTCTCTCTTTTAGTTTTTCAAACTCTAACCTTCACTCTATAATCACATGAATATCACTGATTTAAACCATTATTCTTCAGAGAAGTTTGACAATGGATATGCCAACTGCATATTTCTCATTAACATGTATGTGAAAGTTGTAGTCTTCTAGATATGCCTGTGTATGTTTAATGTTTTGCTTTGAATTGTGTCTTTATCCCTATAGAATAAATAGAAAGGTCTATTTTCCCAATTTGAATCTAGAAAAGCCATAAATTATTCTGCAAGAGGCACAAAAAATTTCTTGTATACAAGTTTAGACAATGCTTGGGTGGAAATAAGTGACGGCACAAGTTGCCTCAAGTTCTTTATAAATAGTGGCCCGAGTTACTTAGCAATATTATATTTTCAAGAAAAACTTGAGTAAAGACTTTGTAGCCACAAAGCGCCTACAAACATTTCTCATCTCTATTATATACATTTGTCACGCTTTGTAGCTACAAAGTCTTTAGTTTTTGTCATGAAACGTATGTTGGGAGTCTAAATGGACCTTAATTTGAGCTTGAGCTTGAGCTTTTCTTTTTTGTTTTTCTTGTTCATTATCATTGCAGGGAGATTATGTCTGGGGTGAGGATTTGGTCATGTACAAAGTAGAGATTTGATCAACTGTTATGCTGTAGATCTACATATGGTGTTGAGCATTTTGTTGAAGGTATATCTTTGTGTCCAATATCTATTTATCTCTTAAGAACACCATTTAGTCAGTCTGCTTTGACTTGTAGATTTTTTTTCAAATCTGATACTCCCTCTGTCCGAAATTAAGAGTCATTTTTTGAAAACAAATACATCAAATTTCATGATAGTTTAGTATGTTTGATCTCGTCTATTGCTAGATTTATAATTAATATTTTATTAAAGATGCTTTAACTTCAAATTTTGACTCTTAACTTGGAAAGGAGAGAACATTATATAGCTTGTCCTTGGAATGTAATTTTACTCTAGAAGGATTGAAGGATTTATTCTCTGTTCTGGTACGAGGATGTTAGTAAAGACTACTAGACTACTTATCCTTGTGGAGTAATTTGGTTATATGATTTCAACTCTTCAATACTCCTCACAAACAAACAAGTCATAAAGAAACTTACGTATTTGGAAACAAAACAAAGTAACATAATTGGATTATACCAGATGATTATTTTTTTTTCATTATGTTCCTTTTATCCTCCTGTGGAGGGATGTGTGAATGCATGCACTTATATGATGTTTTCTTTTCCATGTTGTTCTTCGTTGGTGGTATGAATAGACCACGCTTTTTGATTTTTCTATGCACTGGTATGAACATCGTGCCATGCATAAAGTACCCAATTGCTATTTTTGCAATGCCACTACCATTTTAGCCTACAATAATAGCATATACATATTGCGATGCAAGTAAAAATATGCCAATCATGCAATATTACCCACTGCATTGCAGATGGTTTTACGAACTAAGAAAAGAGTAATGAGGAGAACCAAACGCTGTCCAACTTTTTATCTTGGGAACAAGGGCCGATTCAGAATTTCATGGAGTGGGTAAGTTAGAGACAAAATTAGATAACAAAAAGTAAGTTTTTTAACTAATGGAATCTGTAATTTTTTATTTTTTTTACATAAAAGTAAAACTAATCAAAATTCCTATCTAATAATGGTTTAAACTTTAGAATAATAAAGATGGTAGGTTAAAATTAGAAAGGGATTGTTTGACATATCTGATATTCAAACTACACTTTTCTAAGATGCATATAAAAAATCTAATGCATACATATATATATATACTAGGTTGTGTAATTGGTAAGGATCTCTCTCTCTAGAAGATGAAAGGTCATCCATCTTTCCTCCATCCCTAACCACCGTCTTTCACCTTCTCTTCCATCGTTCCTTTTTCTCATCTCATTCCCGTCTGTTACTATCATCTTTTCATCCCTTCCTTTCTTCGTTCTTCCATTTTCTGCTACGTTTTTACTTCATACCTTCTCTTCAAGTCGTTTTTTTCCTTTATTGTCATTCTCTTCTACCATCGACCATCATCTAAACAGCTTTTCCTCTTATCTATAATTGTCCATCACTTTATCTTTGTTTTCGCTTGTTGGGAGATGAAGGGTTCATGTGTTGACAGTAGGAAGACGAAAGGTCCATTGGGCTATCATACTATGACCGGAACAGGGGTTAAGGGTAAGGAGAACCTAAGGAGCACAGTCTCCATTTTTGGTACTAGAGATAGATGCTTTAGATTTGAGTTTAAATCCTTCAAGTTTCAGATTGAGAACGGGGGTACGCTTGTAAGAATTATTGAACAGACTCGTAACCAGAATTTCGTAGTATCTATTGATTTTGGAGGGGTTTTTTGGTTAGTTAATAATCTCAGAAAGGCTAAAGAACAGTTCAGCAAAAGCAGTTTTTTTACTAAATATCAAACTTCATATGCTTTGTTCCTATTGCAAAGATTCGATAATCAGAATGGCAGTTTCATAAGCCTGTCCAAAATTCAACAGAGCATAGTAAAGAGTGTAGTAGTATTTCCAACCGTGCAAGAAGGGGAGGGATGGCTGGGTATTGCCGGGGAATTGCATCTCCTTTTATTTGATCCTCCTAAAAGAAAACTGTGGCTGGATCAGAGAAAATCGGAATGGAATAGAGGAGCAACAAGGAAGGTGACGGGAATTGAAAGAGAAGGAGAGCGTCTAACATTTGCAGAAGCTGTGGCAGTCAAACATAAGGCAAGTAAAGTGAAAGATATCAGTAATGAGCAAATAGTAAATTCTAAAGAAGGTGTCCCGTGTTCGAAATATAATTATGAGAGGGAAGGGGATATTTGCAGAGGGTGTTCGTAGAGGAGTTGTTGATAGAGGGGATAAGGTCAAACAGGGGCAAAATACGAGTAAGTTGTATCATAAGGAGAAGAAGCAGATTAAGAGGGACGATTGGAGCAAGACAGTGGTATGTACGAGAGAGAGCTTATGGCATGATTGGTCAAGTATCCAAAATTACATTAACAAGTTACTAGGAGCAGAGTATGTACTTTTTCCTTTTCTACCAGATAAAGCAATCTTTCATTGTTGTACAAATAAAGAAGCTGAGGAGTTAGGGAAGGATAGGGCATGGTTCTCCACACGGTCTACTGCAATTGTACTGAAAAAATGGCATCCGGCTGAGGTGTTTCTTGACAAGAAGGTGACTTTTACGGGTGGTTGGATTGAGGTGGAAAATCTCCCATTGAGTCTTTGGCGAACAGAAGTCTTTACGAAGATTGGCGAGTTGTGTGGTGGTTTTGAAGAACTGGACAGGGCGACAGAGAACAAACAGAGGCTATTTGCACCAAGGATAAAAGTGAGAGGGAATAGAAGCGGATTCATACCAACAGAGATTGATTTAATAGATGAGGAAGAAAACATTTTTACCATTCGATTGAAGTCTCGTTCTAGGTTGGATTTTAAGAAGAAATGTAATATGAAAACACTTTGGCTTGAGGAAGGAACTTTCTGTCGTTGTGTGATCAGAATTGGTGGTGATAGAATCATCAGGAAAATCTTCGAGATAGAGGGGTCATCGGAAGAACTGGAGCCAGTTAGTAGTTACGGGAAGGCAAACGGAGGTGAAGAAGGGGTAAGAGAAGAAGATTTCACTTTAAATGATGAGCTCTTTAGAGGAGGGGCTAGTGGCAGTAGAGGGGAAAATAAAGAGGAAATTAAAAATTGGGATAAGAAAATTTCGTTACTAGTCGACAGAAATTCAGTTAATATAGAGCATGAGGAGGGGGAGAATAAATTTTTAGTAAATGTTTCTAGAATTTTTGCTACATTGAAGAAAGGGCTTATAGAAGGGATGGGCCAAGTTTAATTGAATGGCTCGGATAATCCAAAAGTAATTAATAGAGGGGGTAACGTGGAAATTAGTGGAGTTGGACCCAAGATGATAAAGCCTTGTGGGCTAGCTGAGAGGCCTGTTTTAGATAGCTGTAGTGGGTTCAGTAGTAGAAAGCTTATAAAGGAAAAGTGGAAGGTTTGTAAGACTCTGAAAGTCAACAAGAAAAAAAAAGTTAAGAAGTCTAAGGTTGTAATTGGAGTAGTGGACATAATAAAACAGAGACGGACGTTGTTATTACTCCTCCCTTTGATCGTTTGGGGGAAGGAAAGAAGATACAGGATGCTAGAAAGGTGGGAGGTGTTGAAGAGTTGGATGAAGAGGAAATAAATTCCATCATTGATGGGGGGGGGGGGGATATAAGTTATGATGATAACCCAGAGACGGATACAACACTGTCAGATACGGATTTTAGCTTTTCTGACGATGATGAAGAGGAGATGAGGGGTAAGGAGTATGGGAAGTCCGTAATTGATCTTGATGAGAATGGGGGATGGTCAGAATCTGTATTCCGTGGGGGAGAGCTGAGTTTTTTGAAGGCAGTAAATAAGAAGTTATTTTCAGTGGCCGGGTCGAGAATTGAGCTTGATTTAGAAGGCTTTAAATTAAACTTTCTTATTACAGCTTTTATTCCAGTGAGGTCGGTTCTATTTTTTGTTGGTAAAGACTCGTCTTTTCCAGTTGATGGTGGTGGACTCAAGGTTGCTGCAATTAGTTCGTTTATGGATCAAGAAGAAAAAAAGAAGTCTGTAGTTAGTGATCCTATTATTTCATATTCTGTACCTGAGGTGGAATCTGAAGCAATGGCAGTGGGAAAAAATTCAGTACCAATTATTGTTTATGAGCAGCGTGACCCATTTATGAGTGTCAATCAGTGTGACGGCTATTCAGAAAACAGGGGTACTCCAGCCAGCAGATTGGATTTAGCGGTGCCGAGTGAGGAGGATAAGTGGATAGGTTTGAGTAACGAAGAGAAGACTAGATTTAGGGAGTTGTTATCAAAGATGGGGATACTCATGGTCCTTATTTAGAGCCAGAATAAGAATAAAGGAAGATACAAAGGCAGTGAGAGAAAAAAAGGTGGAGAATTGAAGAATTTGAAGTGCGCTATTTTTTTTTTTTTTATAAGAAACGAAAGATTTTATTGCTAGTCAAAGAAAGTTACATCAAAGAAAAGCAATAAAGATAGCAGTGGATGAGAAGACCACTACAGAAATGTTACAACTTAACCCAAAACAAAAAAAATAAACCAATCAGGCCAAAAAACTACAACAATCCAACTCAAATAAAAGCCTATCAGTACTATCAAATAAATTAGCTGCCCTAGCCCAAAGACCAATCAGGAATCTCAAGTGATCCCACAAGCTAGATACCGATCTATAACAATCTTCAAAAACTCTCTTGTTTCTCTCTAGCCATATTGCCCATGCTGCTGCCATCACTGTCACCTTCCACAGATTCCCAGCTTTTGCACTGCTAAAGCTCCATTCCAGCCCAATCAAATCTACCCATTTTTTAGGGACAGCCCCTATCAACCCAAATGCCTTGAACAACTTAGCCCAGATTCCCCATGCATAGTTACAATGGAGCAGAATGTGATCAATCCCTTCGAAAGCTTCTTTACACAAAATACACCAAGACGGAGATAAACACACGGATGGCCTCCTCTACTGAATAACGTCACAAGTGTTCACTCTTCCTCTTAATACAAGCCAAGCAAAGACCTTAACTTTGGAAGGGACTTTTCCTTTCTAAATGAAGTTATACTGATGTGGAGTGATTGAGGGCGATGAATGAGATAGTGTTTCAAAAAAGGACTTACAAGAGAATTCACCAGAAGTGTGAGCAATCCATACCCGTTTATCCAATGAATTTTGGTTTAGATTTAAGCCATGAGTCAAACTTAACAAGGAAACATACTCATCGACCTCCCTATCAAGGAAGGACCTACGAAATGAAAGGTTCCACGAATACTCTAAATGGGATGACCAGGAGATTACCGAATGAATGGTAGCATTTTGATCACAAGAAATCCTATATAGTCTAGGGAAACTGATTTTGAGTGGGTTATCCCCTACCCATGAATACTCCCAAAAGCGGATTCTCTCCCCATTTCCCACAACCAATTTAATATGTTGCTCAAAGTCACTCCACACCCTTGAAATAGACTTCCAAGGAGCACGAAGAGAGCCATTAATGTCATGTGAAGAGTCCCACCCATTCGGATGAGAGCCATAATTGCTATAATCACATGCCAACGTGAATCACTTTCAAGTGGGAACCGCCAAAGCCATTTACCTAGCAATGCCTTATTCCTTTTAATTAAGTTTCCCACGCCAAGCCCTCCATCTATCTTAGATCTCGAAACAACCTCCCAATTCACAAGATGATCTTTTTTTCCTTCCCCTCTTCCTTCCCAAAGGAAGTCCCTCATTAACTTTTCCAAAATTGATGCTACTTTTTGGGGAATTTTGAAAATAGAAAGGTAGTAAATTGGAATACTCCCCAAAACCGATTGAAGCAAAGTTAATCTTCCCCCCTTTGAAAGGCATCCTTTATGCCACCCATCAACTCTTTTTGAGACTCGTTCTATAACAGGTTTCCAAAACTTAATGCTATTGGGATTACCACCTAATGGTAAACCCAAATAGCTAAGAGGCCATTCACCATACCCGCACCCAAGCGTATTTGCAATTCCGGACAGCTGTGATGGGGCTAAATTCAGCCCCACCACTATGCTTTTTCCCATGTTGACTTTTAGACCCGATACCAATGAAAATACATTAAGCACCCCAGCCAAATTATCAGCCTCAAGACTATCATTTGGAATAAAGAAGATGCTATCATCAGCAAATTGCAAATGAGAAATTTCAGTTTTATTACGCCCAATTTCAAAACCCCTAACGAGCTTCTTCTCACATGCTCTTTTCATTAACCTACTTAAGACATCTGCCACTAATATGAAAAGAAACGGGGATAGTGGATCCCCTTGATGTAACCCCCTCGAAGCCTCAAAAAGCCCACTTGGTTTCCCGTTAATCATAACCGAGAAATTAACCGAAGAGAGACACACTCTAATCCAACTTCTCCATCTTCTCCTAAACCTTTTTTTATCCAAAACGAAATCCAAAAAATCCCAATTAATGTGGTCATACGCCTTTTCAAAGTCTATTTTGAACACCACACCCTCTCTCTTATTTACCCTATAGTCCACTATCTCATTGGCGATAAGCACTAAATCTAGTATTTGTCTCCCATGTACAAACGCACCTTGAGACAAATCAATTGTTTCCCCCAAAACCCTTTTCAATCTCAAAGAAAGTACTTTTGCCAATACCTTGTACAAGGAAGTAACAAGGCTAATTGGTCTAAAATCCTTAATTGAGATTGAATTCAACTTCTTAGGAATAAGACAAATGAAAGTGGCATTAGTTTTAATATTCACCACACCATTCTCATGAAACTCTCGGAATACACCCATAATATCGCTTTTGATGACCTCCCATCCGGCTTGTAAAGAAGCCATTGAAAAACCATCCGGACCGGGAGCCTTATCCCCATCACATAGCATGGAGTAGAGGACTTTATGAAGAGGGTCGATATCGAGTTTCAATGAAGATCATATCATGGACGTTAGGGGGTTGGGGAGTAAGAAAAAGACGAGGTGTATTAAGGAAATTGTGTGCAAAGAGAATTCGGATGTATTTATTTTGCAGGAAACAAAAAAGGAAATGATTAACTGGGCAATTATTGGGTCGGTATGGGGAGTAAGATTTAAAGATTGGGCCTTTCTTCCATCAGTCGGGAGGTCGGGAGGTATCTTGATTATATGGGATGTTAGAGTTATTTCGGTGGAGGAATGCGTGAGGGGTGCTTATACGTTATCATTAAATTTGAAAGTGAGGAATGGAGAATCTTGGTGGTTGACGGGAGTTTACGGTCCTTGTAGATACAGAGAAAGGAAGGATTTGTGGGAAGAACTTTCAAGTCTATACGGGTTATGCGAGGATAAATGGTGCATTGGTGGAGATTTCAACGTTACTAGGTATCCATTGGAAAAGAAAGGTGGAGAAAATGGCAGAATCACGAAAAGCATGAAGAAATTTGATGAATTTATTAGGGAGGCAGGGTTATGTGATCTGGAAATCAATGTTAATTTACCATGGTCAAATGGCAATGCTCAATCTCGGCTTGACAGGTTTTTATTTTCAAATAATTGGGAGGCATTTTCTTTGGCTAGGCAGGAGGTTCTCATTAGAGTTGTGTCGGATCATTTTCCTTTGATTCTCGATACAAACTCTGTTACATGGGGTCCAACTCCCTTTCGTTTCGAAAACATGTAGCTGCAACATAAGGAATTTTTGGGTAACTTTAAAAAGTGGTGGGTGGAGTGTAGAGTGGAAGGATGGGAAGGCTATAAATTTATGAAGAAGTTAGACCTTGTGAAGCATAAGATCAAGGGCTGGAATAGGGATGTTTTTGGAGATGTGCGTATACGTAAGGGGCTGATTTTAAGAAGAATACAGGAGATCGAGGAGTTGAGTGTCAAAGGAACTTTATCAGAGGAGCTGTCCGTGGAAAGGGGTAAACTAAGAGCGGAGCTTGATGAGGTTTTATTGAAGGAAAAAATTTCATGGTATCAAAGGGCTAAAGTAAAAGGGGCTATTGAATGGGATGCAAATTCTAAGTTATTCCATTGAATCGCAAATCAAAAAAAGGCAAAGAAGCTTATTTGTAAATTAGAGAGACATGATGTTCTCTTATAGAAGAGGAAAGAGAAATTGAGAGAGAGATAATTAATTTTTTCAAGTCATTATATTCAAAGAAGGAGGGTCCGTGCATGGGGTTTGAAGGTTTAGATTGGGCTCCTATTAAAGAGGAAAGCAGTAGATGGTTAGAAAGACCTTTTGAGGAAAGTGAAATCAAGAGAGCAATTGATGAATGTGAGGGAGATAAGGCGCCGGGGCCGGACGGTTATACTATGGAGATGTTTAAAAAGGGTTGGGGATTGATTAAGGGAGAAGTTATGGGAGTTTTCAAGGAGTTCTTTGAGAATGGTGTGGTGAATGCATGTACGAATGCTACTTATATTTGCCTTATTCCTAAGAAAGTGGCATCTCTTAAACTTAAGGACTTTAGACCTATAAGTCTTGTTACTAGCCTCTATAAGATATTGGCTAAAGTTTTGTCCTTAAGGTTGAGGGAAGTTCTGCATGATACGGTTGGGAAATCACAAGGAGCTTTTGTGAAAGGGAGACATATTCTTGATTTAGTCTTGGTTGCTAATGAAGGGGTGGAGGAATATCGAGAGAAGAAAAAGGAAGGCGTAGTTCTCAAAATTGATTTTGAAAAAGCCTACGATCATGTGGAGTGGGGCTTTGTAGACCATGTATTAGAAAAGAAAGGTTTTGGGACCAAATGGAGGAGATGGATCAATGGTTGTCTAGCCTCGGTCAACTTTTTGGTAATACTTAACGGGGGACCTAGAGAAATATTTAAGGCGTCCCGAGGGCTCAGGCAAGGGGACCCACCCATTATCCCCATTTCTTTTTGTTCTAGTAGTGGATGTGCTACATCTATTGATTGGAAAAGCCATAGAGAAAAAGTTAGTGGAGGGCTTTCGTATCGGTTGGGAAGAGATTAGTTTCTCTCACTTACAATTTGCTGATGATACTATTTTTTTTCTCTCAAATGATGTGGAGAAATTGGCCAATCTTATGGGAATTCTGGATATCTTTGGGTATGCTTCGGGTTTGAACATTAATCTAGATAAAAGTGAGATTGTTGGTATTAATGTGAGCGAAAATGAGGTGCATCAGCTGGGAAGAAGGATTGGTTGCGTAGTTGGTGAATGGCCATTATCATATTTAGGGCTTCCGTTGGGTGATAATCCAAGAAGAGTAGGGTTCTGGAATCCCGTGGTTGAAAAGGTGGGGAAAAGGTTAGATGGATGGTTTAAGGGTTGCTTATCTAGAGGAGGTAGATTAACGCTGATACAATCGGTTCTTGACAGTATTCCCATATATTATCTTTCCCTTTTCAAGATTCCTATTGCTAAGGCGCTTGAGAGATTGATGCGAAATTTTCTTTGGGAAGGCTATGAAAAAGGAAGGGGGGACCATTTGGTGAACTGGGAGCAGGTATGCTTGAGCAAAAAACATGGTGGTTTGGGTACTGGTAACATTTTAAAGAGGAATGAAGCTCTTCTTGGCAAATGGATTTGGAGATTCCCCCTAGAACAAGATTCTTTTTGGTGTGCGATTATTAGAAGTAAATACGGGATTCAAGAGAATGGCTGGGATTCTAATGTAGTGGTAAAAAGTTCGCATCGTAACCCTCGGAAAGCTATATCTGCGAATATTGATAACTTTGTTAAACATACTCGCCTCAAGGTGGGAAATGGAGATAGAATTAAGTTCTGGACAGATTTGTGGGTGGGGGAGGCGCCTCTAGCCTCTTTATTTCCACGTCTTTATAGGTTGTCAAACAAGTCTGACGCTACTATTGCTTCATGCTTGTCTAGAGGAGGGGGATCTGCAGCAACTTGGAACATTACCTTTCGTAGAAACTTCGATGATAGGGAGACTAATGATTTTTGTAGACTTTTAAATATGGTGGAGAAAGGGTTATTAGGTAGTTTTGATGTAGACTGCAGAATTTGGGTGGGGGAGAAGTCTGGATTATTCTCTTCAAAGTCATATTTTGAGATTTTGACTGCTTTTTCTAATGACAATTCCTTTGCTTCTTATAATTCGATTTGGAAGGTGGGTATTCCTCCTAAGGTGAAAGTTCTTGCTTGGTTGACTGCATGGAAGAAGGTCAATACGTATGACGTACTCCAGATTAAGAGACCCTATAAGGTTTTGTCTCCATCATGGTGTGTGATGTGCAAGTGCAATGGCGAATCGATTGATCATTTACTGATTCACTGCCCTTTTGTTCATACTATTTGGAATAATATTCGTAGGGAGTTCGGTCTCATTTCAGTATTTCTCAAGTTGTGGTCTGAGGTCTTAATAATTGGATGGAGTTTTAGAGGTAATAAGAAGAAGTCAAAGGCTTTATGGAGATCATGCTGTATGGCTGTCTTATGGTGTGTTTGGGGTGAAAGGAGTAGAAGAATTTTTGAAGACAAAGCAGAGCTTGTTGAGGATATTTGGCAGAGGGTTAAATCGTCTGCTTCTCTATGGGCCTATTCGTCTAGTTTGTTCAGTTCATTATCACTTGATGATCTTAGTTGGGATTTGTGTGCAGCTATGAGTTGAAGGATTTTGGATGAAATTTTAGTCTGGTGGTTTTTGGGGAGCTATTTAGTTGCTCGTCTTTTTTCTGTTTATTTTCCAGCTTGATGTTTATTTAATGCTTGTTTATTGTGTGTTTTCCTTTTCTTTCTCTGGGGCTTTTGGTAGACTACTTGTAAACCATTAGCCCCCTTACTCTTGTATTGATTATTTATTTTCAATGTAAGTTTTGTTTCTGATAAAAAAAAAAAATAGTGGAACTGTGGGCTGGGCTAGAGTATGGGGTTGGGCTGGATTGACTTTAAAATATACGATAATCGGTGGTATTTTTTTTTTGGAAGGCTGCGCTTAAGCCTAACTGAGCCCCCCTCTGTCCGCAATTACTTAGGAACACTTAATTATGATATCATGTTTATTGATCAACAAAAGCACTACTAAAATAAAATTCACCAATATAGGACAAGCTTGATTTAGTTGTCTCAAAATCTACCGACCTGAGAAATGGGAAAAAAGAAGAAGTAATCTAACAACAAATAATTAAATTACGTCAATGATGCCCAATTTCAAGAATAAAACAAACTTACAAGCACAACGCAGTAACTTTTTTTTTTAAATTGAATTCAACCATATCAGTTTCAATTAGGCAAACTCAAATAAAGAAAAGAGAAAACAGGAACCAATATAGAATTCAGAACTTTGGAATCTTTTAATGAGAAGTTGGAAAATGATTAAAACCCTTAGGATAAAGACACTATTGATGAGATATTTTACATGTTTTTTTTTTCTCATTTCCTTTGAAAAAGTTTCTTACTCACCATTGAAAGAATTTTATTCTGTTGAAACCCAAAAACTAATATAACATTTTCCCAATTACTCCTATCTCTTTCCAAATTCACATAAAAAAATCAGTGATGTTTTCAATCATTTTCTTCTTTTTATTGAACACACCCTTCAACCACATTGCTAAAACAAACACAAAAAAGAGGACAGTTTGAATTTGTCAATTTGTTTTGTCATAAGTTGACGCAAGTTTTGTTTTAGTGGACTTGAATCCCTTCCATTACTCCTTTCATCCAAGTTTGTCCAAGTGAGTTTAGTTTAAGGTTTGAATGTATTGGTTGAGATAATTTATGATTAGATTATCTCTACAAAATTTCATAAAAGAATTTAAACCAAAAATAATGTAATAAAAATTTGATACAGACTCATATTCGATCTTAAAAATCTAGATAACTATTTCACCTGATTTTGATTTGGGATTTTTTGAAGAAATTTAAGAATATTCAAAATAGATTTGAGAATATTATAAGACTGGAACAAGAACAACCAAAATCTTAAAAAATTGAAGGCACAGCAGCAGAGCAGCACAGCAGATAAGTGGCTGAGAGTTGCATTTTCCTTGGCTGCTGTGCGAACCGGAAATACTTTCTTTTCTTTGTTGGTTACAGAATTTGAAATCTAAAGAAAAGATGTCCTCCATTGGAATTGCTGCTTCTGATGCACCTGTTGTTAACATGGGTGGCACATATAGGAAAGTAACACCTCCTCCTCTTTCTTCTCTTCTTCTGTCTCCTAAATTTAGCTCTGCTACTACTATTATTACATTAAAAGTAAACCCTAATTATTCAAACCCCGTAACTACTAAAAATCAAACTCGACTTAATTCACCCAAATCTCGATCCATTGATCTTCAAGATGTTCTCTTTTCATTCCATCGTTTGCTGAATTCTAGGTCTAGATTGAAAATATATTCTCTCACTAAAGTATTAGGGAGTATTGTCAACATGGGTGAATACCACACAGTGCTTTCTCTCATTGAGAAGATTCAACTTTCAGGGGTTGAGGATAATGTTTATACCATAAATATTGCAATTAACTGTTACTGCCACTTGAATCGAGTCGATCTTGGTTTTGCACTATTAGGCTACATTTTCAAACATGGTTTTGTACCACATGTGGTTACCTTCAACACTCTGATAAAGGGGCTTTTTGGTCAAGGTAAATCTTCTGAAGCTAACAAGTTGCTCATAAAGCTGGTGAGAGAGAAGTGATAGAGCCTGATGTATTTACTTATGGGACTGTGATAAATGGGCTCTGCAAATCAGGGAACACTTTAGTTGCCATTGAGTTACTCAAGACCTTGGAAAAACACAATTTTGAGGCTAACACGTATTCTCCTATAATACAATTATAGACAACCTTTGCAAGGATAGAATGGTCAGTGATACTAGAAGCCTATTCGACGAAGTGGTTGAGAAGGGCATTTCTCCAGATGTTGTCACATATACCTCTTTGATTCATGGCCTATGTAATTGAGGTCTATGGGAAGAAGTTAGCAAATTGTTAAGGCAAATGTTGGAGCAAAAAGTATCTCCAAATCTACATACTTTTAGTATAATAGTAGATGCACTTTGCAAAGAAGGGATGGTACGGGAAGCAGAGGGTGTACTGGAATTTATGATTCAAATAGGTGAAGTACCTAGCCTGGTCACATACACTTCCCTGATGAATGGAAATTGTTTGCGAGGCCAAATGGAAAACGCAAGAAAAGTCTTTGATTCTATGGTAAATAGGGGCCTTGAGCCCAACATTATTTCCTATTGCATTTTAATCAATGGCTATTGCAAGAACAGGAGAATTGATGAGGCGATGCATCTGTTTAAAGAAGTACCATTGTGAGGGGTTGAATTACAATGTCGTTATCTACAACACAATGTTTCAAGGGTTATTTGAAAATGGTCGATGTGTGGCTGCACAAGAACTTTTTGATGAAGTTTTCTCCAAAGGATTGTAGCCTGATGTTCGTATGTATAATGTAATGATAAATGGCTTTGTCAAGAACGGTTGCTTGATGAAGCGAAAGAGTTGCTCATAAGTATGGAAGGATGTGGCTGTGATCCGGATGCTGTCACTTACAATGTTATAGTACAAGGATTCTTTAAGGGGAGCCGGTGTTATGAAGCATTATTACTTATGGAGAAATTGATTGAAAGGGGTTTCTCGCCTGATGCATCTACTATTTCAATATTAGTGGACATACTTCCAGCAAAAGGACAAGATTCTTCACTCTTTGATATGATCAAGAATTTTGTACCGAAGCATTAGTAAATTAGTCCAACTTCCAATTTCTGACATGGTTTCATCACAATCTCTATTACTCCAAAAGATTTGAGGCAACATCTTGACAGACATATAGGGGCAACAAAGGCTATATATAGGGAATTTGGCTCTATCAAAGTAATGTCATTGGATGTAGGCAATGCTAAATGTTGGAGTTAAAACTAGCACTCATTGTTCTACTGTGAAGAGGCTCTACTCATATGATACCTGGAGATTAAGGTATACGCCTATATGGTGACAATGTCATCATCAAATTTAATTTGATTGGATACAAGCAATGGAAAGTTCACTTTCTTCGTAAGTCCTCATACCTCACTATCTCTCTCATTAAAAATTGTACATATGCATTCCTAGTTTGAGAGCTCACTTTTTAGGTTTTATATAAATTACAAGCACAAAAACACTGATTGTAATTCAAGATGGTATTTTATTCTTCCTTGTTAGGAACCATCTGCCCCAAAAACTGAAGCTGTTTGTTGGAAATCATAATTATTTTATTATTTTGGTTACTAAGGGATCTTTTAGATTTAGATTTAAATTAGGATTCGGTTGTTCCGTTTTTGTCTATTTGTTGATGTTTGGTTATTCATTGTAACCCTAATTTATTTATATAAATATATGGCTCTGGCTCTCATATTGAGGATGCCGAAACCCAAATTACGTTTTTTCAAATTGGTTTAAGAGGAATTCGATTGTTTTTGGGTTCCACCTTTTCCGGCAGGTGGCCTTTTTCCACCTGCCCGGTTAAAGAGTTTTTCCTTTATCTTCTTTTATATTTTTCAATCTCATTGTCCGGCAGTCTCTAAGCAAACTTTGCCAGATTCACCTGCCCCCTTTCTTTTTAATGTTAGTCTTCAACTTCTATCTTATTGGTGGCTTATAGTGCTCTGTCCTTACGTCTATTTTTCTTTTTCTTTTGACCTCTTTGAGGTATTTCCTTAGTTTCTTTGTTATCAGCTAAGGTTCCTTTCGCATTGCTGAGTATTTTCCCGGCAGCGTTTTGTTGGTCATATTGGCTTGTCCGGTCTCATTATCGGCCTTATTTTGGGTGGATGTCGTTCCGCCTTTGCACATGTTACTTTTGTTTTATAGAATTGAGTTACTTTTTTGGGCATGCATGATTCAAGCACAAAAGTAGCAATTTATTTGAAAAGTTAGAGGGGAGTATTTTTCCAGCGAAGGAGAGGCATATTATGATAGGCAAATTGATTTCCATTTAACACCTCCTTCAATTTGAGGGAGAGTGCTGGAAATCATAATTATTTTTATTCTTTTTGGTTATTAAGTTATTGGGTAACTTTTGTACATCTCATAATATAAGGGATCTTTTAGATTTAGACTTAAATTATGATTTTATTGTTTCCTTTTCTCTCTATTAATTTATGTTTGGTTATTCATTGTAACCCTAATTTATTTATATAAATATTCGATTCTGGCTCTCATATTGAGGATATGCCAAAACCCTAATTAATAATTATGTTTTTCAAATCTGTCAAATAGTGGGCCAACACTGCATATCATGCTCTTTAGTACTCCCCCTTGCGTGCGATCCTCATTCACACGTGGAGAGACAAACCAAATTGCACCATGTGCACATGCAATACTAATGCAAATGCAAAGGGGAAACAAATCCAATTGCCAAGACTCGAACTCATGACCTTGCAAACAACCTGAGCTGTGATATCACATTAGGAACCATTTGCCCCAAAAGCTTAAGCCTTTTAAGTAGTGGGCCAATAATGCATATCATGCTTTTCAACATTCCTCAAATAGTATATAAGATTATAGATTTAGGCAAATTAAAAGTTTCGCTTTTCTTTCTTCTTATTGTATGCTATGCTAGAATTAAATTATTATCTATATTATGTCTTTGGTCATTCTTGTTAAAAGGTTCAAATGACCTTAATATAGGATATTTCCATGCTGTTTTGTTTTTGATATTAGATATTATATGTTTGATACCGATAGTCTCAATGGATATCTTGTCCTACGTTCTATCTTGTATCAGGGCCATTTTACCGTCTATTTTTTTAATTAATAAGATGTGTTTTGTTTCTTATCAAAGTTGTAACACCCCGTGTTTTAATAGGCGTATTTTCGTTCATTTAGTTAGTTACTTCTCCAATTCATTCGTGGACTTAGACAAGTCCGAATGTTCCCACATGTCACTTTGGTGTTATGGATAAAATCTGAAAATTTTGATTTAATTCGGAACTAGTTTGAGTAATTTGGTGCGTTACTTGGAAAATTTGGTGTATTCTTGAATTTTCTATTTTCCTACTTTTCTTATGTTCGGTTCATCGACCTAGGAAGGTCCGAATTGAGTTTTGTCTTTTTCGATATCATGTAAAGTTTCTTTAAATTCGGACTTCATTTAAGATTTTTTAAGTAATTAGTAGAATCGAATTTCCTTCCTTAAACGTTAACAATTTCTACAATTCTTGTTTGTGGTTCCGGAATATTCAGACCTTCGAATTCAGTTCCATTTTTTCCAACATGCCATAAATATGTGTTAGAAGTAATCTGGAGCGTTTCGTCACGTTCGGATTTGAAATGAGGAATTTCAGAGGCATTTTTAGAATCGGGAATATTTGCTCGACGTTTTAGATCAATCAATTTTGGAGACTCGTAACTTTCTCATCTTTTATCCAAATACCACTCCGCCAACTCCTATAGCTTCATCATATATCCGTCTACAACTTTTGTGTTTTGGCCGAAAGATGATTCACACTCCTCGTTGGTCAAAATTGAGTGCGAAACTAGGCGATCAACTAAATCTGATTTTCTGTAGCATCTCGGCACATCGTTGTCTTCAACGGAATTCTGGTATTAATCTGTCCAGAATTTGGTATAACATCCTTCAGCAAAGTTGTAGAGCTTTGAATTACCTTTCCGTTGATTTAAAGATCATCCAGATCGGAGTTCCGAGTAAAAAGTTATGACCAAAATACAAACAGTAACTCCATAACATCGTTTATATCGCCTTGACCAACTTTGGCCCGTTTTTAAGCCTCTTCCATCTCCATTTCAGTCCATTTTCGACACAAGTGAGCTCAGAGCTATTCTAGAGAGAGAGAGAGTGGTTCTTGGAGTAATATTGGGGGTTCATAGCTCAAAATTGAGAGTTTCATACCGAAAACCCAGATTTTTCATCTTCTTCGCCTTCTTAACTCATTTCCGGGCTTGCATGCTTGATGTGGGGGACCATTTGAGCTCACTCCAGGTCATCCAACTTCCGTTCTTCTAGTTTCCAGGTGGGAACTTCCCTTCTCTCTTTGATTCTTGATAATCCATAGTTGATTGAGTTGAAATACTAGATTTTCGGTACCAAATTCATTGTTTCTCTTGCATGCCTGATGTATAACCATGGATAAAACATTCTGAGCCTTGTTGTTGATGGTATATTGGTTATATATGATGATTTTGGAGGCTGATCGTATTGCATGTCTTCATTTAAGCATTTATTTGAGGGTTTGGCACCGAAATGGCTAGAAACGTCAAATACATGTCTAATACTTGGGATCTTTACTAAAATTCCTAAATTTCCAGAATATAAATCACTCTTGAATCATATTTTAACTTGTTATTAGACATGTATTGATTTCTTGATGACGGTTCTAATAAATCTAGTGTTTACTCTTAAATTTTTGGATGACGAGACCGTTGGATTTCATATTATTACTATTTATTGTTGTGTAAAGCATGGTATATACATATCAAAACTTAATTATTATATTGTTTTGAAGCAGATATATTGTGTCAAGGAATTTGGTGAGACAACTTTTGATGAAAACCATGGGTTAAATATATATATCTATATTATAAAACACCATCTTTGACCAAATTTTCTCCAAAAAGTTTAAGAATCTAATGGTTAAAAATAGACATGTTATGGTGTGCATTAGTTCATGAGTTTTATACACACATCAAGATGTCACATCAAAGTTAAAACATTCACACCAATAATATACACACAATAAACTCTCACATTCTAATAATTTTGTCTACACAAAAATGCAACAACTTAAAATAAAAAAAATTAAAATTTAATAAAAATTTAATATCTAAAATCTACTAATTAAGATCAATTAAACAAGATCCATTATGACTATATAATTATGCAAAAACAAAATTAAGAAAAATTATTGTATAACATTTAAGGATGTACACTATGTGTTCGTATATTATTGTTCATCTCAATTTGTCATTTTTAGGATGTACGTTACGTGGTGGGATTATGATTAAAATACTCTTTAAAAAATAAAATAAAAAGTCGGTCCGATTTGGTATACTTTTAGTTTTTTCAGCATGAAGATATATTGAACTTACGTTTCAGTTGTTCACAACGTTAGATTAGACTAGACAATATGCTTAAAATAGACTGAATGATTTTGTCGATTTAAATTCATCACATGTTAAATTTTTTTTATCCTATTATTAATTTTTTTTTTATCGTGCCGGATGGCATGGGTATACCCTAGTATATATATATTGTTGTGAAATATTGAGATTGTTGGAACTGGATAAGCACCGGTATAGAAATGCTTGAGTTATGTTATTGTACAGACCCATGATAAAGATGGATTGCCGAAAATCTGGTTACCAGTGCACAGACCCACGGAAAGGTGGGGTGCATTTGTGAGTGTCTTATTCCGTCTAGTACCGGTATTAGGTCGAGAAGGAGGAGGGGGTGGATGGACGTGTATCCATGTATATTGTGTGTTACATATGGACCATAATTGGATTATAATGATACTTAATAAATGGTTTTCTTTCTATGAATTATTAACAATTGGGGAATTTTGTTAATGACTAAAATTTTGATCCTTTATATTGTGGAATGTCCATTTCATTGCATATTCCCTTCCCCTATAGTTTCCACTGGGTCAGTATTGGCTCATTCCCTCATTTATCTTTCAGGTACACTCCGTGGTACGGGTAGAGGTCGTGAACCAGGTCCGAGTTCATCTTAGAGCCCTTTTTGATGCCCTTATGGATTTAGCTCGTTGTATTATTTTGATTTGTGGGAGTTGTAATTTCTAATTAAGTTTGAGAACTTTAGACCTTCAATGTGTGTACTCGTTGTATTTTCAATTATGTTAGTTCAAATTTGAATTGTAATGGATTTGAGAAGTATTCTATATTTCAGCGTTGTTTTTTTTTTTAAACAGGATGAATTTTTTAGTATGTACGAATACTGCATGCCAAATTTTTATTAGATTTCTCTACCTTGTTTAATTTATTGGTTATGTCTATTTGTCTATCTGCTGTTAATTTGATACAGTATTTGTTAACACTTGCTTATATGGGCGGATTGTCACAAAAGTGAAGAAAAATGATCTTCATATAGCTAAATTGTCGAATTTGTCTCTTCATATAGCTAATCTTTACTCTATAATCACGATTTAAACATTATTATTCTGAGAAGTTTGACAATGGATATGCCAACTGCATAATTCTCGTCATACATATGTTTAATGTTTTGCTTTGAATGCGTGTGTATGTTTAATGTTTTGCTTTGAATTGTGTCTTTATCCCTGTAGAATAAACAGAAAGGTCTCTAGCATTTTAACTTTTCCCCTGAAAGTTCAATCCATTCATTTAATGGCACGTGGCTCTATGAACTAGTTTCGCAATTTGAATCTAGAAGTGCCATAACTTTTTCTGCAAGAGGCAAAAACAATTTGTTGTATATGAGTTTAGACAGTGGCTTGGGTGGAAATAAGTCACGGCACACGTTGCCTCAAGTTCTTTATGAACAGCGGCTCGATTTACATAGCAATATTATGATTTCAAAAAAAACTTAAGTAAAGACTTTGTACTCACAAAGCGCTGACAAATATTTCTCATCTCTATAATATACATTTGTCGGCGCTTTTGGCTAAAGTCTTTAGTTTTTGTCATAAAATGTATGTTGGGAGTCAAAATGGACCTTACTTTGAGCTTCACTTTTCTTTTCTTTTCCATTATCATTGCTGGGAGATTATGTATGGGGTGAGGATTTAGCCATACACGAAGAAGAGATTTGATCAACTGTTATCCTGTAGATCTACATATGGTGTATGAGCATTTTGCTGAAGTTATGTTTTTGTGTCGAATATCTTAGCCCTCAAGAACACGATTTAGTCAGTCTGCTTTGACTAGTAGATTTTTGTTCAAATATGATACTCCTTTTTTCCGAAATTAAGAGTCGATTTTTGAAAACCAATACATCAAATTTCACGATAGTTTAGTATGTTTTGATCTCGACTATTGCTAGATTTATAATTAATATTTTATTAAAGAAGTTTTAACTTCAAATTTTGACTCTCAACTTGGGAAGGAGAGAACAATATATAGCTTGTCCTTGGAATGTAATTTTACTCTAGAAGGATTGAAGGATTTATTCTCTGTTTTGGTATGAGGATTTTAGTGAAGACTACTAGGCTACTTATCCTTTTGGAGTAATTTGGTTATATGATTTCAATTCTTCAATACTCCTCACAAACAAACAGGTCATAAAGAAACTTGTGTACCTGGAAACAAAATAAAATAACCTAGTTGGAGTATACCAGATGATTAAATTGTTTCAATTTTTGTTATGTTGCTTCTATCTTCCTGTAGAGGGATATGTGAATGCATGAACTTATATAATGTTTTCTTTTCCATGTTGTTCTTTGTTGGTGGTACGAATAGTCGAATAGATCATGCTTTTTGATTTTTCTATACACTGATTGCCTAAAAAGATGGCGCTTATTCTGAATAATTCTATTTCTTACTGCTGCTTGTTTCCCTTAAACAAAGAGTTGATGGATCTATAGGCAATTTGGTTCAAGTGGCTCCAACAATTGCATGATTTGAAATTTGAGATTCAGTTGCTTGATCCTTGAAGTTCACCCCCTAATTAACTAGTTTATTGATTGACACTGAGCAACTAATCTAGGCATGTAATCATCTCATTTACACAGTAATCAGAATTCCGAAACATGTTGTAATAGCATGTCGAGTTAAAGATGAAGTGCCAATGCATTTGAAATGAAGGGCTTAGAATTTCTGTATTGAATTTCCCCACTTTCTAGGCAGAGACTTTGGCTTGGGCAGAAATTCTTAAATCTAGGATGCCATCAACCCATACAAAGTTTAGACCTGGTAAGTTTTTCTGATCTAGACGAAAGCTGCAGGCTGAGCCTCCAACTTTATCTATGCCGTGTTCCAGTCTTGTGACCAATCCAGGAACTCAAACTTTAACTTCTCATAAGATGCCAGTTGAGTCCTAAAGCAACGTTACTGTTATGGCATTTTCCTTCTTTCTGTTGGTGTCACCGCCCTGTAAAAGTACTTGCATATTTGCCTTTGTAGAGGTTTTGTGTTTCCTTCTGATGGTGATGGGAGACTGATATTGATAACTGCAGTCGGAAAGCGCACAGGGAGAAGCAGCAGCAGGTGCTATGGGTAGAGGACACGGTGGTGGCGGTTTCTGTGGCCGTGGTGGCCGAGGGATGAGAAGGCGGTAATCCACTCTTTCGAGATTTTTGTTCCCCCACCATCAGAAGGGTACGTGTCATTTGGTTTATTAATAGCAAAGTCTTTTCACTTGTGATTGGTTCCCGATTATCTCTCCACTTTTTGTCCAGCGAGCTCACATTTGTACTGTAAAGAAACCTATTTTCCTAGTCTTAACTATAGCTTTTGTTTTTATTTTGCTGTCGTGTGAGCATTTCTCTTTGAATTGGTTGCCATTTTTTTGACTGCCAAAAAATTTTGTTTTATTTGGTGATGATTTTGTGTGATGTGTGCTGTATTTTTATTGCTGCCTATTTCTGAGCAAACCCTTTTTGTTTTGGCTAAAGCCCATTGCCAAAGCAATTCTGGCTTTGCTAGAACAAAGTACTACTTTAAGTTGTACCATATGTTTTCAAAGTTGTACATTACTGTAGCAAGCCATAATTTCTTTTTCAATAGCATAACCGCCCACCGGTTTCTTGTATATCTTCTTCTTAATGCATTCATGACACCGGCAGTTGCTTTTAGGTATAACTGTTCATTTGGTCCTTTTTTATATGGCAGCAACTAGAAATGTTTTTATTTGATGGAAACTAACCAAACTTGCTTGCATGGTAAAGCCCGGTCATGTTTCGGAGTTTATACTTTTGGGGAAGGAATTGACATTTTAGATCCTACAAAAGGTTATTTCTCAACATTTGAAATCTGTTGCTTATGTTTAGTTAAAATCGAAACTATCCTTTCTTCGTATTAAGAATTATTTGCTAAATATTACGTCATTATTAATGCACAAAAAGTGCTATGTTAATTTGTTAAAAAGACAGGTAATTTTGTGATCTTAGAGGAGATTGGTGATTCAGGCGATTGCGGATGATATAACTAGTAAAAATGTTTCTCCCCATGTCAACATATTTTATTGTCTGAGAGGAATTACGCTTACTTGTTTTTTGGTACAAGCGGCTACAGGGTTTGCTATGACCTTTTAGATTTTACTATCGTCCGACGTGGTGAGGTTAGCTATTGTGGAGTTAGGCGTTTTTGTAATTCATGGTCAAGTTCATAAAAAATGTTGATTTTATTCTGTGGATGGAAGAGACTATTGATTCCTGCATATAGATGTTTCTGCTTTTCTCATAAATACCCTCGCTTCCTCGTCCAAGAAAAATGTCCTGCGAGCTAAGATATTTCATTCGTTTGATTACATAATTTCAAAACTTTTAGCATTATTACCCCTCTAAGATTTAAAGTTCAGTGTTCTTTTTCGGGAATGTCTCATCATGATAGTAAGCAAACTATATATTTAATCATTAATTAAGCTGAAATAAGTTAATCGGCACAAAATAATGCTCAAGTTCGATATGAGCAACACTTGATTTTGCGCTTGTCTACTCGAACGTTGCAGTAGCAAAAACTAATCCTGGGGAATAAGTAAATTGCAGGCGAGTATCAATACTTAAATGGAAGTGGCCATCTAATTGCAAGTTAAGAGTCAATGGTTCGATCCCTTAGCCTTGGATGGTGACGGTTCGCGTCTGGCTAAACTAACCCAATATGGTGTGAGTTTTATTTTTAAAAACTTGAAACAATCCCGCATAATATATGCATAAACCCATAAGTAACATGAAAAGAATAAATAATAAGTTTGATTGAGATGCCGTTTCTTGTACAGAACAGACTTTTTCAGCAACGAAATTTTGTCGCTAGAAATGTGATTCACATACGAACCTTCCTCATAAGAGACTGACTGCAGAACAAAAATGTGTGGAGAGAAGTGGGGTATAAGGAGTAGGCTTTGGTATTTAGAACTAGAACTGAAACTGCATCCGGAGAGTGTAACCAAGAGCCTCGAGGTCAGCTGCCATCTGCATATAACCCATTCAAGAGATTAGCCATTTCTTCAAAAAAAAAAAAAAAAAAATTCTTTTCCTTTTCAGAGGGTAAGTAAATTGCAATGACCTCCCCATACGTTCTATAATTTTCAAATCTCGCATATAAACAGTTAAAGAAGTGTTTGTTTTTATAATTGAAAAATCATACAGAAACATTCATATTCAAAAGAAGGCAAGTAAACCGAATGAGTCAGTTGCGACGATGCAATTACCAAACTGTCATCCGAGGTCATTGTGATTTCTCAAAAAATAGTCGAGACCATTGTTACTGAACCCAAATGCCAGGGGAGTAATAACCCCAAAACACTGGAGGCACGTACAATGTAATTACCTCTATTATATGCGCACGAGAGCATGTGAGAAAGAAATGATAATTGCAGGGGAGGGGGGGTGTCTACCTGAATATCGAGTGCAGGTGATGGACAATTTGATTCAATCATGTCCTTGCATATGAACCCAACTCGACCCCTCCATCCTTCACATCTTGTTTAGTTTTTATAAACTTACTTTCTTCATGAGTTCTTCGATTTATAATTTTTTTTTTTTGTTTATTCTTCAATTTCTTCACGAGTTCTTCCATTCTTATACAACGATACAACGTTGGTTGACATCTTTTGTAGTTTTTTATGAACTTATTTTCTTAAAATGAGCAATCATGTTCATAAATATTCATCAGTACTTTATCTAAGTTTGAGTTTCTATTAGATTCACATTTTGCTGTCTTGCAGTGTTTGAAGTATCCATCTTACATAGGTAGGGTAATTAGGATGAATTCATTTTATTTGGTTCTAGTTGCAGAAGTTTGCCCGCAAGAAGATTTGGACTTATAAAGCTCAAGTGGTTGAATGTGTTAATTCAGCGCAAAGTTCAGGTTCTGGTCCCGCCCTCCTCCCTTTGTTGAATCATCTGAATTTAATGTAATTACCATTTGCATATATATGAAATGAAACAGTAGAAGATTAGTGAAGGACAAAGTTAAGTCTCGCTTAAGTTTTATCATTTGATTTTAGTGGATTGATCGCGCGTATTTAACACTTCCAAGAACTTGAAATGGAGGTTAAATAAGAGAAGGCGAAGAAGCTTAAACCAATTTTAGTTTGAGTTTGAAATTTTATGTTACCTCCAATTATCTTCTTCCCGGTCTTCACTACTTCTAATGATTAAACATACTGGGAAATTTTGTTTGCCAGACTATTGTCACCCCTTTTTTAACGATTCCTTTGTCGGCAATCAGTTTCATGTCTATTGCGCGCTAGCCTCTGTGTTAACTAGGTCTGATCTCGTAGTTGAGTCCCGGAAGATGCAAAATCCTGGCCAGCGTAGGCACCCTCCACGAAGGGGATTAGTTGAGGTGGTGAAAACTGATCCGAACACCTCCGGTATGAACCAAAAAAAAAGAGCCTTAGCAAAAATTAACCATATAAAACAAGAAGAAACCGAATTCCTCAAGATTACAATGGTTGGTTGATGTCTCAAATGACCAACGAAGGCCCAAGTATCTTATTTGTACTTGTGACGTTTCTTGAAATCCAACATTTCATTTTGAATGGGAACCTAGACTTAGACTTCCAAATCCTGCATATTTTTTCACAATGGGGAACATAAAAACTTGATAGCTAATACACATTTTTTGTACGCGATTAGTGATTCAACAAAGAATGAAATCGGAACAGAAGATCATACTTACTATCGCGAGTGTGTGTATAAATTATCACCAATGAAAAACGTAATGCTCCTTGATGTAACAGATAACGCAACATTCACGACAAGAAAATCGTCACCTATGTCATCAGTCGTATCTTATGTGATATGTTATATGCAGCATCGTTCCAATTTCATTCAACATTCACATCATATTCCCCCCTTGTTCTGGTTTTGGGTTGGGGAATGACTAATAGACTTTCTCGATGCGTGAATGGTTTGCAAGAAAATGCAAAACAATGTATTTGGTTAGTATTATAAATGAAAAGACCATGATTGACATTTACATAGTTTTCAACATTTGTATGCAAACTTCAGCAATTATGATATTAACCAAATAGGTGCAAGATATTTCATTTGCATGAGAAACTCTTTACGTTGAAAATAATTTATGTTGTATTGAGTTTTCAAAGAACCTAACACACAGTTGTACTAGTTATATATTTAAGTGCATGTAGAAGCCCTTGACCAGGAGTTTTATTTCCACGGCACTCAATGTTTATATAAATTCCTCTAAGATTTCTTCCATTCTTATGCAATGCACATTGGACCACTACTTCAATATAAGCAAAATTTACATTAAAAACAAACAAACAAGTTATGATAAGATTTGTATGCGAGCATATGAAGTGTATTAGCCATCTTTCCTAGTTTTTATGAACTAAGAAAAGTATAATGAGGAGAACAAACACAGAACAACTTTTCATACTTGAAAAAAAAGGTTGGATACAGGATTTTATGGAGAGAGCTAAATTAGAAACAAAATTAGATAACAAAAACAAGATTTTTTTAAATAATAGAATTTGATTTTTTTTTTACATAAAAGTAAAACTAATCAAAATACCCATTTAATAATAGTACAATAATAAAGATGTTATGTTAAAATTATAAAGGGGTTTTGAATATTGGAGTTGTGGGCTGGGCTGGAGTATAGAGTTTTGCTGGACTGAATTTAAAATTATAAGGTAACTAGAAATATATATACAGTTCATTTCAAGTGCGCATTCGCTGCTAGCTAAGTTTTAGTCAAAAAGTCACACAACTCCTCTCTCTCTCATAAAGACAAACCCACGTGAGTATTAAAAAAAAAAGGCAAACCAAATGTCCTCTCTCTCTCTCTCTCTCTCTCTCTCTCAAATAGACAAACCCACGTGACTATTAAAAAAAGAAAAGAAAAGCCAAACCAAATATCCTCTCTCTCTCTAATTACACCAAACAACGGCTCCTTTCTCTCTCTCTCTCTCAAATTACACCAGAAGCCATTACGAGCTCCTCCTTTCTCTCTCAAATTACACCAAACAAACTACACGAGTAAGCTTCATCTCTTCTTTCCATTTTTTTTGTGATTTGTAAATGTGAATGATAAAAACCTAGAATCCTTTTTTTTGCCTACGTGGGTTTGATTGATTCAAACATGTAGCCCCTTGTTTTTTTTGCCTAATTTCGTTTTTGTTGCGTAAATGAATTTGTGTTGTCTACATGAGTTTGATGCTTGATACAGATCTCCTATTTGTTCCAATTTTTTTTTAATTATTTTTTCTTTTTTCTATTTTGGTGTTTTAGCATTCTTCAGTGGTATAGAATCTCAGTGATGTAGCCCCTCGTTTTTTTTTGCCTAATTTCGTTTTTGTTGCCTAAATGAATTTGTGTTGCCTACATGGGTTTGATGCTTGATACAGATCTCCTATTTGTTCCAATTTTGTGTAATTTTTTTTTTATGTTTTAGCATTCTTCAATGATGTCGAATCTCAGTGCTTTATTGGTGCATTTTTGAAACTCAAAGGTTTTAGTAGGAAATAACTTGATGAAGTACACTAGTTTTACATTTTTTTGGTTTATTTTGCTCGAATTTTAGAAATTTGATATTATATGCATTTTATATAGGTCAATTACAATTTTTTGTGAGAAATGGAAGACTTGGACAATGAAGTAGGGGCTAGCTATGGTGATGTGAATAATGAAGCTAATTTAGAAGTAATCTTGGATGAAGTAGGGGTGAGCTGTGAAAATTTGAATAATGAAGCTAATTTAGAAGTAAACTTGGATAAAGATAGTTTGACATATACTCCTCAAGTATCAGATGATTTGAGGCCAAAAAAAGGGCGAGAATTTGACACAATAGATGATGTTGTAACTGTTGACCTAAGGTCTTAATCTTATTTTGATAATAACAATAAATCAATCATGTGTAATTTAACATGTTTCTTAATACAAGTATATAGTTCATTTACTTGAAAAATTCAAGAAAAACACGACAATGATCACTCTTTCACTATTCGATCATTGAACAAGACAAGGAAGATCAAATCTCTCAATGCAAATCATGAAGTACAAATGATCAAAAGACTATGAAAATCTTCAAGGAAAAAGCTTCAAATAAAAATCAATCCGAAGAAACAAATCAAAGCATTCGAAAACTCGTTAATTCAATAATTGAGTGAGTACTTAAGATTTATGTAAAGTTACTTTATTGATCAAATCCTTATAGCTCAAATGTATTCATGCATCTTTTAAAGATTTATTCAAACAAGCTTGAAATTGAATTTATTTGAAAAATATCATTTTACAAAGACCGAGTTTCAAAATAAATTCATATTAATTTTAAATGATCATATTTTAAACTCTAATAAAAATAGGTATCTTAGAAACATATCTTTGAGGTTCACAAATCATTAGAATTGTATTTGGAACTAAATTGCTAAATTGCAAAAATATTTTTATTTTATATTTAAAATTGGCTCAATTTTTGCACAATTTTGATCTGACGGTAAGATGGAGGCCTTCCCGGATTTCGATCATTTTGAAATTTTTACAGTAGTTAGACAACATCTCTTAACACTTTTGACTAAAATTTGAGCACGATCCAATGGTCAAATTGGAAAAAATTATCAAAACAAATTTAAATTTTTTTGTCAAAACTAATTGTTGGAAAGTTTGAAAAAGTATACCTTTGATCCAAAACCTTTCTTAATCATCCCCAACGGCTATATGATTTTTCAAGCTATATATATGAGGTCCTAGACATGTTTTAACACACCTTAAATCATTCTAATACTCTATTATTCATATATTCAAATATACAAAGATTCAAGAACACATTTTGATCAATCTTTCATCTTTTGAGCTATATATTTTTGATCAATCTTGATAACTCTAGTGTGAGCTTAATTTGTAATCTTCAAATACACTTGAGAGTTATTGTATTGGTGTGTATCACCACAAACAATTCATTCTTCATTTCAAAAGAGAGTTTGTCTCTTTGTAGAGCAAGAGAGCATATCTTGTGAGAAGTGTAGTTGATATAACTACATTGTGAGTGTTGTGTGCATAGCAACATTTGTATTGAGATTTAATCTTTACCAGAAGAAGATTGAATAGTGAAAATTCTCGGAAAATTAACAGAGCGCGGACGTATGGTTTAGAAAACTGATCCGTGAGGACAAAAAGTCTTGAGCTTCAAATTGGTTTAATCTTTCTAAACTCAAGCTCTCTTTTTATTGCTATATTATTACTTATATTTTGAGATTGCTTATTTGCTTGTCTTGGGATTGATTATTTGAAATTGATATTGCTGCTTAGCTAAGTTGCTTTGCTTAAACATTTTAAAAATGTTTTAATTCCGCATTAAATTTTTAAAACTCTATTCACCCCCCTCTAGGGTCATTATCCGACCAACAGTGACATTCTACAATGTTTATGCTAAAGTAGCTAGGTTTAGTATAAGGGCTTGGACTACTCAGAAAAAGCCAGAAAGTGGTAAAATAAGAAGGAAGGAGTATGTTTGTTTTAAATATGGAAAATCTTCAAGAATCGTTGATGTTGGAAACAAAAGACGTCGAGGAAGCTTAGCTGAGGATTGTACTGCCAAAATTGCGATTTTAAAATCAAACTCTAGAAAATACATTGTTAATGTTTTTAATAAAAAGCACAGCCACCCGCTATCAACACCATCAAAGCTTCACCTTTTAAGGTCACAATATCGTAACGTTTCGGCCGCAACAAAGTCTTTAACTAAACAGTTCTCGATGGTGAAAATACCTCAGCATCAATAATTTAATTTTCTTGGAGTATAATCTGGAGGTATAGAAAATATTGGTTACACTCAAAGAGATTTGTATAATCATGAAAGGAATGTACGTGCTGATATGAAAGGGCATGATGGTGAAATATTTTATGAGTATTTAAAATTGGAACAAGGAAAGAATCCCTCGTTTACTTTTCAAATTGAGGCCGGTGAGGAACGAAAGATTACTCGTTGTTTTTTCTCTGATGCAAGTTCAAGGCGGGCTTACAAAATTTTTGGTGATGTTGTAATCTTTGATACTACTTATAACACTAATCGGTATGGCCTGATATTCGCACAAATAATGGGGGTTAACAATTATGGTCAAACAATTATTTTTGCGTGTGGATTTTTAAATCATCAATAAAGCACTGAGATTCTACACCACTGAAGAATGCTAAAACACTAAAATAGAAAAAAAAATTTGGAACAAATAGGAGATTTGTATCAAGCATTAAACCCATGTAGGCAACACAAATTCATTTAGACAACAAAAACGAAATTAGGCAAAAAAAAATGAGCTACATCACTGAGATTCTACACCACTGAAGAATGCTAAAACACCAAAATAGAAAAAAGAAAAAAAAACGAAATTGGAACTAATAGGAGATCTGTATCAAGCATCAAACCCATATAGGCAACACAAATTCATTTAGGCAACAACAACGAAATTAGGCAAAAAAAAACGAGGGGCTACATCTTTGAATCAATCAAACCCATGTAGGCAGAAAAAAGGATTCTAGGTTTTTATCATTCACATTTACAAATCACAAAAAAAATAAAGAGAAGAGAGGAAGCTTACTCGTGTAGTTTGTCTGGTGTAATTTGAGAGAGATGAGGAGCTCGTAATGGCTTATGGTGTAATTTGAGATAGAGAGAGAGAAGCTGTTGTTTGGTGTAATTCGCGAGAGAGAGAGGATATTTGGTTTGGCTTTTTTTTTTAATACTCATGTGGGTTTGTCTTTATGAGAGAGAGAGAGAGGAGTTGTGTGACTTTTTGACTAAAACTTTGCCAAGCGCGTACGCATAAATGCGCACTTGAAATGGGCTGTATATATATATATATATTTTGAAGAGATGGGCTTAATTAGGACACACGTTTGTTGATTAATGCAAATGCTATTAAAATAAAATTCACCAATATGGGTCAAGCTAGGTTTAGTTGTCTTAAAATCTAACAACCTAAGAAATGTGAAAAATGAAGTATACTAACAACAAATAATCAAATTACTTTAGTGATGCCCAATTTCAAGACTAAAACAAACCTACAAGCACAAAACAATATATATATATATATATATATTTTAAGGAATTCAACCATATCAGTTTCAATTAGGCAAATTCAAAAAAATAAAAGAGAAACCAAGAATCAACATGGAATTCAGAACTAATGGGTTCCCTTTGATAAGAAATTAGAAAATGATTAAAAGAATTACTAAATTTTATCATATATATATTAGGAAAAAGAGACTAGTGATTTGGTGAGATATTTTACATCTTTTTCCTCATTTCCATTGAAAAAGTTTCTTACTCACCACCGAAAGAATTTTATTCCACTGAAACCCAAACTTTAATATAACATTTCCTTTGTGAGTTTGATGACAGAGATGAAAGAAAGAATATTATATTTGATCATTATAGAATAATACAAAGGAACTCTTTATATAGGGTTGTGGATGAATACAACAAAGGAAACAAAATAACCTTAATCTCTATACATGGTTTAAGAGATATGAATCAATTGAATATGGATACAAATATGTGAAAATCAATTATATAATATTACGGCAATATTCTCTAACATCCCTAAAATGCTCCCATCTCTTTTCCAACTTCACATAAAAAAAATCATTGGTGTTTTCAATCATTTTCACCTTTTAATTACATTGTTAAAAACAAACACACAAACATGTCTATATATATAGAGATAGACGAATACAACAAAGGAAACAAAATAACCTTAAACTTTATACACGATTTAAGAGATATGAATCAATTAAATATGGATACAACTATGGGAAAGTCGACTATACAATATTATGGCAATATTGTAACAACCCGCCTTTTAAAAGCAGGCGTTAACGGATGTTGTCTCTAATAACAGCTAAAAATATAGGAAAAATAATAAGATTAAACACAACATCGTTTAAAATTCTAAAATTTCTAGAAAATTTGGCATGATGCCTCTGTATATAAAATATACCAATCCTGTTGAAAAATTTAAAGAATACGACTTTACAAGTTCAAATCCTTCATGGAAAAGAAAAAAAATATTACAATACAAATCCCAATTGTTTTCCAAAGTAAAATAATTACAAATCATCTCTTTATAAATTAAATGGACACATGATACATGCGGTCAATGCCCAACAACTAGAGAAAATACTACGTATGACCAATGGTATTAGAGGACTACGAAAATCCCGCACTTTTCCCCGTGAACCCAACATAGCGCTACAAGATGAACTTGCAATGAGAAACGAGGGAATGAGCCAATGTTGGCCCAGTGGGAACCATAGGGGAAGGGAAAAATGCAATGCATATGCAAGAAACCAATGTCTACAAGCTTCATGTTATAGAACAATAGTTATAAAAGTTCAACTTGTAAAATAGTCAATGATTTATACAATTAAAAATAAGTTGGTCCGCCCTGGCATACTGACCTACCTTAAACAACCATATCCCAAGGTGCAATCCCATTGTACCTCTCATAACACAATCCACCCACCTCCTCCTCGACCTAATACCGTTACTAGACGGAATATACTACCCACAAACGCACCCCACCTTACCGTGGGTCAGTGCACTGGTAACCAGATTCATGGCACCCCATCTTCCCATGGGTCTGTGCAATAATATATAACAAGCATTTCTATACCGAAACTTATCCGGTTCCAACAATCTCAATATCAAACGATAGTAGTAATGCCCAGGGATTTATTTTAATAATTAAAGTAGTAATAACCCATGAATAAAGTTAAAACAAAAATATCAATAATTCTCATGAACAAATTCCTTAGCTTCACAATAATAATACAAACACAAATTCATGGGTTAAATATACTGCATTTGGCAAAATTTCCAACAAAGTCCTTTTGTATAACCTTGAAAAACGACCAACACCATAATTTAGTAAAAACCATTAATTAATGATCACAATTCTCAGATTTGTATAAGTTATGCATTGCACCTTTACTATACTTTTCATTCAATCTATGTCCTTTTAAGTGAAAAACAATTTGATGTAGTTCTAGACCACTTGGTAAGGCAACAACCCACCAATTAACATGTCTAAACATAATTTAAGAGACAATGAAATACTATGTATATTCAGAATTTAATTTACATGCTCATGTTATCCATGCTTTGTATTAACATTTGCCAAATCGTCCAATTTCACGAGTTTAATCCAAACTAGAAAGTGGGGGTAACACTAGACCTTAGAAAATTCACAAATCACCACATGCATATCTAACTACAGGCTATAACCATGTATTTAGAGGCATAATATTCTGGAAATTTAAGAAAAACATGTAGTTTAGTGAGTATTAGATATACGTGGGTTGATTTTTAGCCATTTCGGTACCAAAATCACAAAACAGTCCAAAAATGCCAACATGCATGATAATCAACCTTGATATACATCATAATTAGTGTTGTAAACATCTAAATGCAAGCTCAGACCATAAAAATATCAATTTTTCCTAACACATGCAGAGAAAATGGTGATTTTGATACCGAAAGGCTACATTATCTCTCTAGCAAGCAATAAATTCAAAGAATGAGAGAAAAGGGGAGATTCCCACCTGGAAACTAGAAGAAGAGAGGTTGGATGACCTGGAGTGAGCTCAAATGGTCCCCCACATCAAGCATGCAAGCCCGGAAATGAGTTGAGAAGGCGAAGAAGATGAAAAATCTGAGTTTTCAGTATGAAACTCTCAATTTTGAGCTATGAACCCCCAATATTACTCCAAGAACCACTCTATCTCTCTCTAGAATAGCTCTGAGCTCACTTGTGTCAAAAATGGACTGAAATGGAGGTGGAAGAGGTTTAAAAACGGGTCAAAGTTGGTCAAGGCGATATAAACGATGTTATGGAATTACTGTTTGTATTTTGGTCATAACTTTTCACTCGGAACTCCGATCAGGATGATCTTTATATCAAAGGAAAGGAAATTCAAAGCTCTACAACTTTGATGAAGGATGTTACACCATATTCAAGACATATTAATACCATAATTCTGTTGAAGACAGTGCTATGCTGAGATGCTACAGAAAAGATTTGGTTGATCGGCTAGTTTTGCACTCACTTTTGACCAACGAGGAGTGTGAATTAGCTTTCGGCCAAAACACAAAAGTTGTATACGGATATATGATAAAGCTGTAGGAGTTGGCGGAGTGGTATTTGGATAAAAGATGAGAAAGTTACGAGTCTCCAAAATTGACTGATCTAAAACATCGATCAAATAATCCCGATTCTAAAAATGCCACTGAAATTGCTCATTTCAAATCCGAACGTGACGAAATGCTCCAGATTACTTCTAACACATATTTATGATATGTCAAAAAAAACAGAACTGAATTTGGAGGTCTAAATATTCCGAAACCACAAACAAGAATTGTAGAAATTGTTAACGTTTAAGGAAGGAAATCCGGTTCTACTAAATACTTAAAAATTCTTAAATGAACTCCGAATTTAAAGAAACTTTACATAATGATTTAATAACTATTATATGACGTATCGAAAAAGACAAAACTCAATTCGGACCTCCCTAGGTCGATGAACCGAACATAAGGAAAGTAGAAAAATAGAAAATTCAAGAGTACACCAAATTTTCCAAGTAACGCACCAAATTACTCAAACTTGTTCCGAATTAAATCAAAATTTTCAGATTTTATCCATAACACCAAAGTAACGCTTGGGAACATTCGGACTTGTCTAAGTCCACGAATGAGAAGTAACTAAATAAATGAACGAAAATACGCCTATTAAAACACGGGGTGTTACAAATATTCTCTAACATCCCTAAAGTGCTCTCTTCTCTTTTCCAACTTCACATAAAAAAATCATTGGTGTTTTCAATCATTTTCACCTTTTAATTACATTGTTAAAAACAAACACACAAACACGTCTATATATAGAGAGATAGAGAGTACCAAGAAGATGAGGATGAGGAAGAGAAGAAAGGCATGTAAAAAAGGAAAGAATGTGACGGAGAAAAGTGTAGAAGAGAATGTTGTCTCCACAATCAACTAACGAGTCCCCTTAAGTTTATTTTTATGCACATAAGTCCCTAAATGTTCTTTTTTTCACAACCCAAGGAGGGGCACCTGCCCCCACACAGCTTCGCCCCTGCATTGTACTCATAGCTGTTGTTGATGATGATAATGATTGGGTTTTAATATTATCACAAATGCTTCAATTTTCTTGATGGTTATTAAACAACCATCATCCAAATAAATAAAAAGTTGAAAAACTACAATCTTTTGGTCCTCATTTGGTATGCCTAAAAGGGCTGAGACTGAAACTCTTTTTGTGATTCTCTCAATATAGCGTAAAGAATAAGATTTGAACAGTCACTATTAACGAGAGAAATAGACTTCTTAATTACTACGCTACTTGCTATTTTTGTAACTTTTTTCTTTAAATTACTTATATTTGAATAGCACATGTATTGTGCGTGCACAAAATATATTCTGTATAGAGCAAGCATCAATGCAGTACACTAAGTGAGGAACCCCAAACACAAAATGCAGTGCTGTTGTCGTTGGCTTACTGTGATTTGTATCAGGCATGGAAGATTCGAGCCGTGGCGCAAGTGATTAACTGCATCATATTTCATACGAGCATTTCCAAGAATCACCGAATCTATTGTTGCTTGTATCAAAAAAGAAATAAAGAAGAAGATGGCTATTAGCCCTTCACCTTATAAGAAAATAAATTCCTCTTGAATCAGCGGGCTAGTTTTAGGGTCAGGGGTGTTAAGGCAAATTCGAAAACTAAACGAATAAACTGTACTGAGCCAAGCTGATCAGGTAAAAATCAAACCAAAAATAGATTGAAATCAAAACAAAGAAATCGTACTGAAACCAAATATGTTTGGTTTGGGTTTCGGTTGTGCCGATGGAAAACCAAACGAAACTGAATCATTGCATATATGACATGAAAATACTATTACTTCACTGTATTGTATTCCTAAAATTTACAAGTTCTAGTGAAAAACTAATTCTTTGAACTATCATGAATATTTGAACTATATTATTAATGTAAGAATTAATTTTTTTGGTCTAAAATAAGTAAGAGCAAGCGTAAAATTATTATTTTTCTGACTAAAAGTTTAAAATAAGTATTATCCTCCAACCTTTTTTTATAATTTTTTTAAAAAAATTATATGAAACTCAAACCAAAGCATTTGGTTTGGGTCTAAAGTGCTATTGAAGATTTAAAAACTTAAACCAAACTTACAAGTTCAATTTGGGCTTGAGTATGTTAATTTATGTGCTGACCAAAACCGAAAATATCCCAATTTAACTTGGATGGTAAAAGTGCACGCTCAAACTCGAGAGATCTCACGTTCTAAATCTCAGCCTTTTTGGATTAAGCAATAATATTTACACCCTCTCTTTTATGTACAAACACCCTTTTAAATTTTTTTATCACTAACACCCGCTCCCATTAATCCAATCTAAAGGCAATCTCACTGTTCAAAATATGTTTATCAGCCAATCTTTTTATCAACATAATCATCTGTGGCAGATTCCATCTTTTTTTTCATCATCAACTTTGGAGTCAAAATCATCATCTTCCATTGCAGCACTTGACAATATACGAGCCTTTTCTGTCTCTTTTGCAGATCGACAATGTAAAAGCGGGATGGTGGATGCATCTCTCTCTCCCCCCCTTTGTGCAAGAATATAGCAAACAAAGAATGGTGGCTAAAGGGGTCGGTCAATGTGGACTGAGTTGTTTCAGATACATTCGGCAACATTATACCGAGTTTGGCCATTCAATTCGCATATCATTAGCCAAGTGAAGCCTGGACAGACTCGTTTGTGCTCTGTTTTGTGTATTTTGTGTTTGTTTCTATTTGTGCACTTTGTTTTCATTTTTGCTATGTTATTCCATTTGTGCACTTTCTTTTCAAGTTCTTCTTTATTTGGTGGTTTTTCAGTTGTGCCTATTTGTGCTTCAATTTGTTGGTTTTGCTTTGTGATGAATGGGGGAAAATGGAGAGAGAGAGTTTGATTACTAGATGATTAATCTTGATTAGTTTATCACAGTTGGATAAATGGATTGGTTAATGGTTATAACCATGGGGTAAATTAGCCAAGTGAGGGTTAGGTAAGGGAGCGTTTTTGATAAATAAAAGGGGCGCTGGTTAAAATTTTGGAAGGGGTATTTGTGACACACATGAGGGTGTAAATATTACTTCCTTTTGGATTTGGGTCCTCTTTGTTATTCAATTCGGTCAAATGGGTTTAAGATCGAAGGTTAAAAGGATAAATTTTTTCATGAATCTTGGTAGATTATTTCCATAAGATTTCATCAAGAAATTCAAACTAGAAGCGAGGGCAATAAAAATTTGGTACATATATTCATTTTTGAATATTAAAATTTTAAATGATGATATCACCCACTTCTAAATAGAATTTTCAAATAAAATATTGTGGAGACGATTTATTCATCATAGAGATCATCTTCACCAAGTTTTATGAAAAAACAATCTCTTTAATTAAATTTTAGGGCTTTTATTGTTTTTGTTATGTAGCATAAATTTAATTTTGTGCAATTTTCTGTCGATTAATAAAATACGAAATGTTGTTGAGGGAGCTTGATTTATTGGGAAGATTGGGCTAACATTGTTGAGCCCATTGCCGAGTTGTCTTGGCCTTTTACCTTGACGGAAATCCAAACCCGATTATGGAGGACCTTCAGAATGTACCGCCGGCTGAAATACTTCATAGCCGAGTACAACATACCAAGGCTAATTTGATCCTTCTTATGCATACACTCCCCGGTGACATTAGCGCATGATGAGGAGAGCGTGTGCACGCTAATGTGGTTGTCCCCACCAAAAGAAGGGTGGGGGTGGGGGTGGGGGTGGGAAGGGGGAGGGAATAACCCTATTTAGCCGATTAGTCGAACGTCATGCCAACATGACACCTTAACTAGCGAGAAGGTGATAGCTATAAAGTGTTTAGTTAGGCGGCCGTAAATAATATTCAATCCACTTGTAAAGTGCTACGGTGTAGCTCATAATTTACACTTTATTGTCTTTTTTACTAGTTACCTTATTGAAGTATTGTAATCTTAATTTTATGAATATAAATAGAAATGGAAAACTCATAAAAGGGGGATGGATACTTTAATATAAAAAGGAGGATAGAGAGAAAAAAGCTGATAGCTTGTAATCTTGTTCAAAACTCATCACCGTATTAAGATCATATGAAATTTTCATCTAAAGTTTTAATTGGTAAATTATGTACTTAAAACTGTAAACTTAATTTTAAAGAATGTAAAATACCTATTTTACCTACTTACATTTAAATAAATTACCATACTATCTAACCTCACTTTACTTTTAACTCTTTAAGTTACAGTTCCCATTTTGTAATCTATCATCACTCGTCTCTTCGTACTACTTAGGGTTCCCAGCACAGCCATTGCCATACCCACTAGGCCACCGTCGCCATACTCAACTTAATTTTATGAATTTTTGCATTTAGCAAAGTAATGGTAATTAGCAATTTTCATAAATGAAATGGGTTAATTGTGTTGAAAAGTTTAAATTATATATATTTTTTAGAATCATGTAATCCAAATAAAAACTAACAAGGGCAAAACTGTCATACTAATTTTATTTTTTTAGTTTTCAGACATATTATATTAAAAAAAAACAATATTTTTTTAAATACATTTTTTAGAATTAAACAAACAATATTTTTAATTTCAATTTTTAATTTTTAGCTTTCAGTTTCTTTTATCAAACACCACTTAAATAAAACTAATAAATGGAGTGTTGGTAAGGGTCCGTTTGGTTGTCATTCAAATTGCGAATTAGATATTTTACAATTAAGTATTTCACAAAATTTTCATTTATGAGTGTTTGGTTGTGTAAATTGAACATTTGTAAATATGATAATTTAAGTTGATTCACAAAAATTCAAATTAAGTTATTTCAAGTAATATTTGAAATTGTCTAATTCTAGAATTAGATAATTGATTCCAATTCTATTTTTCGAAAATATCTAGTTTCTATCCATGATATTGATACATCTAGACAAAATTTTAAATAACATATAATGATAGAAAATATGTTCTTATTCTAACAATCGAAATTTCTTTTTCCGAACACTACCTGAATTAAAATTGAATTATTCATAAAAAAGTAAATTCACAATTCTTCAATCAAAAATTAACTAATTCTAAAATTAAATAATTTACGCAACAAAACGGGATCAAGAGATTCGGTGAATGTCAATATCACCTAAAAATTAAAAAAATATAATGCCGAAACTAGTAGGATGTTGGAGTTGTAAAATAGGAGTGAGGAGATAAAAAATAGGGTGCGTGGAGAAATACTCAACGTTCTCATTCAATCCTCAGAATCCTACCCAGCTGCTGTGCTCGGAGAAGTACTCTTTCTTTCTTTCTTTCTTCGTCGGTTACGTAATTTGAAATCCAAGGAAAAGATGTCGTCCACAGCACCTCCTGCTGCTTTTTTTTCTGCCGCACCTGTTGTTACCCTGGGCAGCATATATTGGAAAGTAACTCCTCCTCCTCCTCCTCCTCTTCATTTTCTGTCTCCTAAATTTAGCTCTTCTACTAGTAGTATTACATTAAAAGTAAGCCCTAATTATTCAACCCCCCTAACCACTAAAATTCAAACTCAACAAAATCCACCCAAATCTCGATCCATTGTTCTTCAAGATGCTCTCTTTTCATTCCATCGGATGCTCAATTCTAGGTCTAGAGACAAAATATATTCTCTCACTAAAGTATTAGGGAGTATTGTCAAGATGGGTGAGTACCAGACTGTGCTTTCTCTCATTCAGAAAATGCAACTTTCAGGTGTTGAGGATAATGTTTATACCATAAGCATCGCAATTAATTGTTACTGCCACTTGAATCGGGTCGATCTTGGTTTTGCACTGTTAGGCTCCATTTTCAAACGCGGTTTTGTACCAGATGAGGTTACCTTCAACACTCTGATAAACGGGCTTTTCGCTCAAGGTAAATCTTCTGAAGCTAACAACTTGCTCATAAAGCTGGTGAGAGAGAAGCTGATAGAACCTGATGTATTTACTTACGGGACTATGATAAACGGGCTCTGCAAATCAGGGAACAATTTAGCTGCCATTGAGTTATTCAGCTACATGAGAAAACATAATTTCGATGCTGGCGCACATTGCTACTCGATGATCATAGACAGCCTTTGCAAGGATCGAATGGTCAGTGATGCTAGGAGCCTATTTGATGAAATGATTGAGAAAGGCATTTCTCCAAATGTTGTCATATACAACTCTTTGATTCAGGGCTTTTGCAATGTTGGTCAATGGGAAGAAGCAACCAGATTGTTATGGGAGATGCTGGACCAAAAAGTATCTCCTAATCTTCATACTTTTAGTATACTAGTAGATGCACTTTGCAAAGAAGGGATGGTACGAGAAGCAGAGGGTGTACTGGAAATTATGATTCAAAGAGGTGAAGTACCTAATCTGGTCACATACAATTCCCTGATGGATGGATATTGTTTGCGAGGCCTAATGGAAAACGCAAGAAAAGTCTTTGATTCTCTGGTGAATAGGGGCCTTGAGCCCGACATTATTTGCTATTCCATTTTAATCAAAGGCTATTGCAAGAACAGGAGAATTGATGAGGCGATGCATCTGTTTAAGGAAGTACCTTGTAAGGGGTTGAATTACAATGTCGTTATCTACAACACCATGTTACAAGGGTTGTTTCAAAACGGCCAATGTGCAGCTGCACGAGAACTTTTTGATGAAGTTTTCTCCAAAGGATTGCAGCCTGATGTTCATATGTATACTATAATGTTAAATGGCCTTTGTCAAGAAGGGTTGTTTGATGAAGCAAAAGAGTTGCTCGTAAGAATGGAATAATGTGGCTGCGATCTGGATGCCGTCACTTACAATGTTATCGTACAAGGATTCCTTAAGGGAAGTCAGTGTCATGAGGCATTATTACTCATGGAGAAAATGATCGGTAAGGGATTCTTGCCTAATGCATCTATTATTTCAATGTTAATGGATATACTTCCAACAAAAGGACAAGATCCTACACTCCTTGATATAATTCAGAATTTTGTACCGAAGGATTAGTAAATTAGTCTAACTTCCAACTTCTGACATAGTTTCATCACAATCTCCATCAGTCCAAAAGATTTTGGTAACATCTTGACAAACATATGGGGCAACAAAGGCTATATATAAGAAATTTGGCTCTATCAAAGTAATCTCATTGGATGTAGGCAATGCTAAATGTTGGAGTTAAAACTAGCCCTCATTGTTCTACTGTGAAGAGGCTCTATGCATGTGATACCTGGAGATTAAGGTATACGCCTATATGGTGTCAATGTCACAATCAAATTTAATTTGATTGGATACGGGCAATGGAAGTTTTCACTTTCTTGGTAAGTACTCCATACCTCACTTTCTCTCTCCTCGAAAATTGCACATCTGCGTTCCTAGTTTGAGGGCTCACTTTTTAGGTTTTTTATAAATTACAAGCACAAAAACACACTGATTGTAATTCAGGATGGTATTTTATTATTCCTTGTTAGGAACCATCTCCTCCAAATGTTGAAGCTGTTAAGTAGTGGGCCAACATTGCATATCATGCTTTTCAACATTTCCCCTCACATGCGACCCCCGCTCACACATGGAGATACAAACCAAATTGCACCATGTTCACGTGCAATAGTAAAGCAAATGCAAAGGGGAAACAAATCCAATTGCCAGGACTCAAACTCAAGACCTTGTAGACAACCTGAGCTATATGATACCACGTTAGGAACCATCTGCCCCAAAAGCTTAAGCTTTTAAGTAGCGGGCCAACAATGCATATCATGTTCTTCATCATTCCTCAAATAGTTTATAAGCTTATAGATGAAGGCAAATTAAAAATTAGGCTTTTCTTTCTTCTTAGTGTCTATTATGCCAGAATAAAGATATTATCTATATTATGTCTTTGGTCTGTCTAGTTTATAATGATGACTCGTGATTGAGGTCAACTTTTTGTTTCTCGTTCAGAGGTTCAAATGATCTTAATATAGGATATTTCCATGCTGTTTAGTTTTTGTTATTAGAGATTATATGTTTGATACCGATAATCTCAATGGATATCTTGTCCTTTGTTCTATATTGTATCAGAGCCATTGTACTATCTATTTTTTTGATTAATAAAATCTGTCTTGTTTCTTATCAAAGTGAAGAAAAAATGATCTTCATATAGCTAAATTGTCTTGGATTTCTCTCTTTTAGTTGTTCAAACTCAAACCTTCACTCTATAATCACATGAATATCACTGATTTAAACCATTATTACTCAGAGAAGTTTGACAATGGATATGCCAACTGCTTATTTCTCGTCATACATGTTAATGCAACATGTATGTGAATGGTGTAGATATGTCTGTGTATGTTTAATGTTTTGCTTTGAATTGTGTCTTTATCCCTATAGAATAAACAGAAAGGTCTAGTTTCCCAATTTGAATCTAGAAAAGCCATAAATTTTTCTGCAAGAGGCACAAACAATTTGTTGTATACAATTTTAGACAATGGCTTGGGTGGGAATAAGTCACGCACAAGTTGCCTCAAGTTCTTTATAAATAGTGGCCCGAGTTACTTAGTAATATTATATTTTCAAGAAAAACTTGAGTAAAGACTTTGTAGCCACAAAGCGCCAACAAATATTTGTCATCTCTATTATATACATTTGTTGCGATTTGTAGCTACATAGTCTTTAGTTTTTGTCATGAAACGTATGTTGGGAGTCCAAATGGATCTTAATTTGAGCTTGACTTTTCTTTTTGTTTTTCTTGTTCATTATCATTGCAGGGAGATTATGTCTGGGTTGAGGATTTGGTCATGTACGAAGAAGAGATTTGATCAACTGTTTTGCTGTAGATCTACATATGGTGTTGAGCATTTTTTTGAAGGTATATCTTTGTGTCCAATATCTATTTATCCCTCAAGAACACCATTTAGTCAGTCTGCTTTGACTTGTAGATTTTTGTTCAAATTTGATACTCCCTCTGTCCGAAATTAAGAGTCAATTTTTGAAAACTAACACATCAAATTTCACGATAGTTTAGTATGTTTGATCTTGTCTATTGCTAGATTTATAATTAATATTTTATTAAAGATGCTTTAACTTCAAATTTTGACTCTTAACTTGGAAAGGAGAGAACAATATCTAGCTTGTCCTTGGGAATGTAATTTTACTCTAGAAGGATTGAAGGATTTATTCTCTGTTTTGGTATGAGGATATTAGTAAAGGCTACTAGACTACTTATCCTTGTGGAGAAATTTGGTTATATGGGTGGATGGGATGTTTTCGAAAGTAAGTATGGGTCTCAATCTAATGGATGGGATGCAGGCATTGGGATCAATGGCACTCTTCGTGCCCCAAGGAAGTCGATCTCTAACGTGTGGATTGATTTTATGCATAACATTAAATTAATGGTGGGTGTGGGAGATAAAATTCATTTCTGGGAGGATATATGGGTGGGGAATAATCCTTTGAAGGACTTATTTCCTAGGATTTTCAACCTATCTTGCAATCAAAACATGTCTATCCATTCGGTTTCCTCTTGGTCTCCAAGCTTCTCTTGGGACTTGGCTTTTCGTAGAATTTTAATGACAGGGAGATTATCTAATTTTCAGCCATGATGGAGCTAATCCAGAGTGTCTCTTTGAACCAGAATTATCTTGATAAAAGATCTTGGATGGCACATTTTTCTGGTATTTTTTCATGCAAATCTTTTTTTGACGTTCTCACCCAATCATCTCAGCCAGTTTCAACTTCTCAATCATCTCAGCTAGTTTCAACTTCTCAATCCAGTTTCATTTGGAAGCAAGGAGTTCCTTCCAAAATTAAAGTGTTCGCTTGGCTCGCTTTAAAGGGGAAAGTTAACACATGTGATGTGATTCAAAAGAGGAGGCCTGCATGGTATTTGTCCTCCTCTTGGTGTGTCATGTGCAAACATTATGTTGACAGCATTGATCATATCCTCCTTCATTGTGGGTTCGTCAGGAGGATATGGGTAGGGTTATTTGAGGTGTTGGGGATAGTTGGTGCTATTCCCAGGAGGTGGTCTGATTTTGTAGAGTTGAAATGGCATTTTGATAAGGGCCGGAACAAACAAAAAATCCTATGGAGATTTGCGATGCTAGCTGCAGCTTGGGGTGTATGGATGGAAAGGAACAAACACATTTTTTAAGGGAAAAGCAATTCAGTTGAGGATTTGCGGGTTATATCATTTTTCATATAGGATTGTGGGCTAGGGCATCTAGAGCTCTTGGCAGCTCTGAATCTTTTCTGTTTAGTATTGATTGGGCTAGTTTGTTAATGTAGTGAATCCTGAATGTGTTAGGTGTATTCTTCTAGTTGGCAGGTTTGTATGTCAGTCTAGTGGAATTCTCTTTCACTAGTCTGTTTATCGTCATGTATCTTCTTGGTGTATGTTTTTTAAATGGCAATAAAATTCTTTGTTTCTCATAAAAATAAATAAATTTGGTTGTATGATTTCAACTCTTCAATACTCCTCACAAACAAACAAGTCATAAAGAAACTTACGTATTTGGAAACAAAACGAAATAACATAGTTGGATTATACCAGATGATTAAATTTTTTTTGTTATGTTCCTTGTATCCTCCTGTGGAGGAATGTGTGAATGCATGCACTTATATGATGTTTTCTTTTCCATGTTGTTCTTTGTTGGTGGTACAAATAGATCACGCTTTTTGATTTTTCTATGCACTGGTTGCCTAAAAAAATGGCGCTTATTCTGAATATTTCTATTACTATTTCTTACTGCTACTTATTTCCCTCGAACAAAGAGTTGATGGATCTATTGGCAATTTGGTTCAAGTGGCTCCGAGAATTACATGATTAGAGATGTGAGATTCAGATGCTTGATCCTTAAAGTTCACCCCCTAATTAACTAGTTTATTGATCGGCACTGAGCAACTATTCTAGGCACGTAATCATCTCATTTACACGGTATTCAGAATTCCAAAACATGTTGTAATAGCGTGTCGAGTTAAAGATGTTTGAAGTGCCAAAGGCATTTGAAATGAAGGGACTTAGAATTTCTGTATTGAATTTCCCCACTTTCTACGCAGAGACTTTGGCTTCGGCAGAAATTCTTAAATCTAGGAACGTCATCAGCCCGTACAAAGTTTAGACCTTGTAAGTTTATCTGATCTAGTCGAAAGCCGCTGCTGTGTTCCAGTCTTGCGACCAATCCAGGAACTCGACGCCAGTTGAGTCCTAAAGCAATGTGCCTGTTATGCAATGAAGGATTAACAAGTTTTGCTTTAGGACTCCACTAATCAATCATTATGTTTGCCATTTTGTGGCACTATCCAAAGTAGTGACTAATTGGTCTATGTATAATCTGTCATTCACCTCAATTTGGATGATAATTTGTGTAGGGCACCATACCCCTGGAACTTATATTACTTTAAATCACGGATGGCTCTTTGAACTCAAAACATCATGGTTCTATTTTATTCGTTCATGCATTTTCCTTCTTTATGTTGGTGTCATTGCCCTGTAAAAGTACTTGCATATTTGCCTTTGTAGAGGTTTTTTGTTTCCTTTTGACAGTGGTGACAGGTGACTGATATTGATTATTGCAGTTGGAAAGCGCACAGGGAGAAGCAGCAGCAGGTGCTATGGGTAGAGGGTGTGGTGGTGGTGGTTTCCGTGGGGATGAGAAGGCTGTAATCCACATTTTCAAGATTTTGGTTCCGCCACCACCAGGAGGGTGTCATTTGGTTTATTAATCGCGAGAGTCTTTTCACTCGTGATTGGATCTGGATGATCTCTCCACTTTTTGTCCAGCGAGCTCACATTTGTACTGTATTGAAACCAATTTTCCTAGTCTTACCTATAGCTTTTGTTTTTATTTTGCTGAAAAAATTTATATTTTATATTGTGGTTTGTGTGATGCATTTTTATTGCTGCCTATTTCTGAGGAAACCTTTTTATTTTGGCTAAATTGATTGCAAAACCAATTGTGGCTTTGCTAGAATAAAGTATTACTTTAAGTTGTCATATGTTTTTAAAATTGTACAATATTGCAGCTAGCCATAATTGCTTTTACAATAACATCACCGCCTGGTTTCATGAATATCTTTTTGTTAATCACTCATGACACTGGCGGTTGCTTTTATGAATAATTGTTCATTTAGGCTTTATTTAATAGCAATATGAAAAATGATAAGAAAAAAGAAGCAGCTAATTTAGGTGAGAAGATGAAAAATTAGTTGAGGGATGTTGTGAGATGCTTTTCATGTAATGTTCATTTTTGTAAGTATATGTTATCTATCATCTTTTTGCTTATTCTACTATTTGTCATCTCACTATCAAACTCAGTCTTAGTCCTTTTTTGTATGGAAAAACTAGAAATGTGTTTATGTGCCGGAAACAAATCAAACTTGCTTGCATGGTAGAGCCTGGTTATGTTTCAGAGTAAATACTTTTGGGAAAGGAATTGACATTTTTTCTCTATAGAAGGTTATTTGTCAACATTTGAGATCTGTTGCCTGTATAGAAAATATCCATTTTTCAGCTTCATTTGATAACAAGATGGAAAATAGTAGGATAAACCATATATTTTTGTGAAAAAATAGAAAATAAGTTGAGAAATGCATTGAGATTAATTCTTACTTTTTGATTTCTTCTATGGAAATTTTTTCTTTGAGTGGCGGTGAATTTTTTTTTCCCACTAAACAAAGAGGATAATGGATAACATATATTTACAAAAATGAGTGTGAGATGAAGAATCTCTCACCACATTTTTCAATTTATTTTATATCTTCTCAACTAAATTAATTGTTTTTGATTCCCGATACGTGTAAATGTTGGTCAAGAGAAAGAGAGGGGGGGAGGACTGGTCTACAAGAAAATATAAAATAATGTATTTGGTGGTTGTTGTAAATGAAAAAAATGTGACTAACATTCACACAACTTTCTACATTTGTATGCAAACTAATGCGCTTTAAAAAGTGCTCTAGTTGATTTTCAGCAATTATGATATTAACCAAATAGGTGCAAATATTTAATTTGCGCGAGAAACTCTTTACTTGAAAACAATTTATATTTTATTGAGTTTTTAGAGAACTTAAACACAATTGTATTAGTTATATCTAAGTGCATGTAGAAGCTCTTGACCAGGAGTTTTATTTCCATCGAGTTTATATATAAATTTTTTATTTCCATCGCACTCATTGACCACTTTTTTTAGGCAAGATATCAAAAACAAACAAATAAGTTACAACAAGGGTTGTATCCGAGCACATGAAGGCCTCGTTTGATTCAGGTATTAGGGTCAATGGGATTAACAATCCAGTATTAATTCATGATTATTAATCCTGGTATTAATTTAATACCAATACCTTGGTTGAACAGTATTAATATATTTCTCATTGGTTAATACCATGTTTGATTACTTCGGGATTATATTTTGGATAACAAAAAAAAAAGAAAATAAAAAGATGTAAAACAAATTTTTTTAAAAAAAAAGAAAAAAAAATTAAAAAAAAATTTCAAAATTTTTTTTTCAAAAAATAAAATAAAATAATAATAATATAAAAAACATTTTTGAAAATATTATAGTAAACATTTTTGAAAATAATGGTTCATTTTTTCTTAATCCTGGTAAACAATACCTCTCCCCGTATTAAATTATACCACAAAAAGTGGTATTAAGTTAAGGTATTAGTTCCCAGTATTTGTGCAAATCAAACGTATTATAAAAAAAGTGGGATTAACAATCCCATCCCACTTTTTAATACATCAAACGAGGCCGAATGTATTAGCCATCTTTCCTAATTTTTAGATCATCTCCAACTAAAGGGTAGAAATGTACGTAGGCTAAATATACATTTGTAGCAAATATGGTGTGGATAAATTTACTGTACAAAGTGTAAAATTTGGCAAATCCCATCACACGACATTTATTGTGTCGCGCTTGGGTGCCATGTAGGATATCACCATGACACAATGAACATCGTGCCATTTATTCTCATCATATGATGTTCAAACATTGTGCCAAACACATTGGATATTGCGCTAGCAGCATCACACAATGTTCAGACCATCGTGCCATGCAACAATGCTCACACAATGGACTGAACATCGTGCCATGATTAAAGTATCCAATTGCTATTTTTGCAATGTCACTACCATTTTAGCCTATAATAATAGCATATACATTTTAGGGGTGGCTTTGGTACAATATCTTGCTATACGGAGTGCATTGTGTACCGTACCAAAAATTTGGTATAACAAATTCATTACCATTGCCATACCAAATTTTTGGTATATCGAAGTTCGGTATGCCAAAATATTGATATGGTATGGTATGGTATGATACGATACGATACATTACCAAAAAATCAATCCTGAAAATAAAACTGAAAGTGAAACGATCAAAAATAAGCATTTTTTGATAAAACAAAATAATTAAGTTATTTTTACTTACTTTTAATTAAGTTTTTGCAATCAATTGTTCCAAAAACACTAAACCGTGTATAAATATTATTGCATTATAAATTATAATCAACACATACACATCTATCAAATACTTAGAAGTCGAATGATTGAAGTTTAACACGATTAAAAAAATAAAGATAAATATTTGATATTTAAAGTTTAATAAGATTAGCCTTTGATTAATTAAGGGAGGCTGAATGATAGGTGGATATGTTATTTAAATTGCTAATTAATCATCATGGGTGTGCAGAATATAGTAAAAAAAACATAGATGAAATAATCTGAAAGATAATGAGATAAAAAATTAACCTCAAACGGATTGAAATATGTTCGATAGAATTGGAAAGGACGGGGGTAGATAAAGTGATTGAAATTAGATATTGTGTATGATGGTGGTGGGTGGCAGTGCCGCATATGTATTTGGCGGTTTTAGATCTAAAGAGAAGAATAGAGGAAAATGTGTAAAAGAGAGAGTGGGGGACGGCGTGTTTATAAGTTAAGATAGTGTGAAAGTGAAACATTGATTAGATCAAATCTGGGCTCTTGATATAAATGTTATTGGTAAATGTTGTGGTATATTAGTATTATTTTGGTATTTGGTATTAAAATCTAAACAAAATACTATTTGGTATTAATGGTACAATTGATTGTTAGAAAATGGGTATGAAAATAACATTTTCTACCATTTTGAGGTCAATTTTGTAATAAGACTTTGCACTCAGTTGTGAAAGTTCTTTATATATTCGTGTTCTCCTACGAGAATACATTGAAATCGTATAATTACATGCTCAAAATAGTTAAGGGGTAAATGAGAAATTGTCACCCAAAGTGAGCAAGTTGAAATGAAAAATGCAATGAAAGTGAAAAGTCCCACATTGGAAAAATGAAAAAAATTCTATGGGTTTATAATTAAACTCAAGTGAATGCCTTATTGAATGATTCAAGATAAGAGGCTCTCTCTCGCGCACACAGGCGCAGTGGGAGTGCAAATCACGAGCCAAAATAAGCCTAAAACCATTACGGCTAGTGTATGCCCGCACCTGCGGACCGAAAAGCGAGCCTTGCGCGGGCTGAGTTTTGCACCCTGCATATTTTTTTTTCCAATTTCAATTCGAAATTATATTGCATTGATTGTAATACTTAATAATTTGCTCCTTAATTAGTAAATTAAATCAGTTTCAATTTTGAATTTTCAAAAACTGAAACGTTTTCATTAATTATCATGATAAAGACAATTAAAATGGTGTCTGCATAGTTGATACAAATTGAGATCTTCGGTTTATTCCCAAGAACACACAGAAATATTCAACACTCGAAATATCCTCTCTCAGAAACCTTCTACGCTTGCATCTCCTCTGCTCTAGTTCGTAGGTTCTTTCTGGTGGTAAGATTCAAATAAATTCAGTTCGTTTAGTGTACCGCGGTGCTTAGGTAACACTGAAGTACCGTTTCATCCTAGGAAACAGACGTCGTCTAGTAGCCTCAAAGCACAACCAAGAGGCGGCGTAACTGTTTTAAGGAGACTGTGATTATCACATGATTCGGTTCAATTCCGATTATTAACAGTCCATAAAACATAATTAAATTGCTACATATATTTCTAACATTGGTATGGTACAATACGGTATACCATGGTACGTACCAAAATTTCAGTATGGTACAGTATACTATTGGTATTGATTTTCAGTACCAGTATCGTACCATATTATTTCGGTACAATACAATACCGATCAGTACTGTACCATTACAAAAATTCGGTACACTTTGGTAATGGTAGGGTTGGTATGGTAATAATGGTATAAAATTCCACCCCTAATACATATTGCAATGCAAGTAAATATATGTCAATCATGTAATATTACCCATTGCATTATGGCAGATAGTTTTACAAACTAAGAAAAGTATAATGAGGAGAGCCAAACGCTGTCCAACTTTTTATACTTGGGAACAAGGGCGGATTCAGAATTTCATGGAGGGGGTAAGTTAGAGGCAAAATTAAATAACAATAAGTAACTTTTTTAACTAGTAGAATCTGTAATTTTTATTTTTTTTACATAAAAATAAAACTAATCAAAATACTTATCTAATAATAGTTTAAACTTTATAATAATAAATATGGTAGGTCAAAATAATCGATGGTAATTAATTTTTTTTTTGGGGGGCTGATCTTAAACCTAATGAATACCCCCTCTCTCCTCTGTCCGCCTTTACTTAGGAACGCTTAATTATGATATCATGTTTATTGATCAACACAAACACTACTAAAATAAAATTCACCAATACAGGTCAAGCTTGATTTAGTTGTCTCAAAATCTACCGACCTGAGAAATGGGAAAAAGGAAGAAGTAATCTAACAACAAATAATCAAATTACTTCAATGATGCCCAATTTCAAGAATAAAACAAACTTACAAGCACGAAATAGTAATTATTTTTTTTAAAATTGAATTCAACCATATCAGTTTCAATTAGGCAAACTCAAATAAAGAAAAGAGAAAACAAGAACCAATATAGAATTTAGAACTTTGGAATCTTTTAATGAGAAGTTGGAAAATGATTAAAACCCTTTGGATAAAGACACTGTTGATCTGGTGAGATATTTTACATGTTTTTTTTCTCATTTCCTTTGAAAATGTTTCTTACTCACCATTGAAAGAATTTTATTCCGTTGAAACCCAAAAATTAATATAACATTTTCCCAAATTAGTCTTAGGCCTCGTTTGGTTCACGGATTTTAGTATTCGGGAAAAAAAAGTCATTCATTTCCTTTGTTTGGTAAGCACAAATTCCGGAAACACTTTCTTGAGAGAGGGGAAAGTAGGAGGTAAAACCATTCCTCCCAAAACACATGAGATTGATTTTCCCATGTGATTTCCAAGCATTTATTATACAAATTTTAGACAATAATACTATTACTAAAATACTTTCCATGGTTTACCGAACACAAGAAATTTACTTTCCCACCTCCATGGGAAAGATAAGAGAATTGATTTCCTTTCCGTGAACCAAACGAGGCCTTATCTCTTTTCCAACTTCACATAAAAAATTAGTGATGTTTTCAATCTTTTTCTTCTTTTTTATCGAACACACCCTTCAACCACATTGCTAAAACAAACACAAAATAAAGGACAATTTGAATTTGTCGATTTGTTTTGTTATAAGTTGACGCAAGTTTTGTTTTAGCGGACTTGAATCCCTTCAATTACTCCTTTCATCCAAGTTCATCCAAATGAGTTTAATTTGATGCTTGAATGTATGAATTTTTTCGTAAAACTTGGTTGAAATAATTTCTGAGTAAATTTATATCTCTACAAAATTTTATAAAAGAATTTAAATTAAAAATAATGAAATAAAAATTTAATACATAGACTCATATTCGATTGTTAAAATTTTAGATAACAATTTCACCTGATTTTGATTTGAGAGTTTTTGAGGAAATTAAAGAATATTCAAAAAATAGATTTGAGAATATTCCAAGACTGGAACAAGAACAACCAAACAAAATCTTGAAAATTTGAAGACATAGCAGCAGCGCAGCACAACAGATAAGGGGGTCGAGAGTAGCATTTTCTTTCTTTCTTTCTTTCTTTCTTTCTTTTCTTTGTCGGTTACAGAATTTGAAATCCAAAGAAAAGATGTCCTCCTCCATTGGAATTGCTGCTTCTGATGCACTTGTTGTTAACATTGGCGGCACATATAGGAAAGTAATTCCTCCTCCTCCTCTTTCTTCTCTTCTTCTGTCTTCTAAATTTGGCTCTGCTACTACTAGTATTACATTAAAAGTAAACCCTAATTATTCAAACCCTCTAACCACTAAAAATCAAACTCAACGAAATTCACCCAAATCTCGATCCAATGATCTTCAAGATGCTCTCTTTTCATTCCATCGTTTGCTCAATTCTAGGTCTAGATTGAAAATATATTCTCTCACTAAAGTATTAGGGAGTATTGTCAAAATGGGTGAGTACCACACAGTGCTTTCTCTTATTGAGAAGATGCAACTTTCAGGGGTTGAGGATAATGTTTATACCATAAGCATCGCAATTAATTGTTACTGCCACTTGAATCGAGTCGATCTTGGTTTTGCACTGTTAGGGTCCATTTTCAAACACGGTTTTGTACCGCATGTGGTTACCTTCAACACTCTGATGAAGGGGCTTTTTGCTCAAGGTAAATCTTCTGAAGCTGAAAAATTGTTCAAAAAGCTGCTGAGTGAGAAGCGGATAGAGCCTGATGTATTTACTTACGGGACTGTGATAAATGGGCTTTGCAAATTAGGGAACACTTTAGCTGCCATTGAGTTTCTCAAGACCTTGGAGAAACACAATTTTGAGGCTAACATAGTCTTATCCTCCTATAATGCAATTATAGACAGCCTTTGCAAGGATAGAATGGTCAGTGATGCCAGAAACCTATTCGATGAAATGATTGAGAAAGGCATTTCTCCAGATGTTGTCACATATTCCTCTTTGATTCATGGCCTATTTAATTTAGGTCTATGGGAAGAAGTTAGCAAATTGTTCAGGCAAATGGTAGAGCAAAAAGTATCTCCTAATCTACGTACTTTTAGTATAATAGTAGATGCACTTTGCAAAGAAGGGATGGTACGGGAAGCAGAGGGTGTACTGGAATTTATGATTCAAATAGGTGAAGTACCTAGTCTGGTCACATACACTTCCCTGATGGATGGATATTGTTTGCGAGGCCAAATGGAAAACGCAAGAAAAGTCTTTGATTCTATGGTGAATAGGGGCCTTGAGCCCAACATTATTTCCTATTGCATTTTAATCAAAGGCTATTGCAAGAACAGGAGAATTGATGAGGCCATGCATCTGTTTAAGGAAGTACCTTGTAAGGGGTTGAATTACAATGTCGTTATCTACAACATCATGTTACAAGGGTTGTTTGAAAACGGTCGAGGTGCGGCTGCACGAGAACTTTTTGATGAAGTTTTCTCCAAAGGATTGTAGCCTGATGTTCGTATGTATACTGTAATGATAAATGGCCTTTGTCAAGAAGGGTTGCTTGATGAAGCGAAAAAGTTGCTCATAAGAATGGAAGGATGTGGCTGCGATCTGGATGCTGTCACTTACAATGTTACAGTACAAGGATTCCTTAAGGGGAGCCAGTGTTATGAGGCATTATTACTTATGGAGAAAATGGTCGAAAGGGGTTTCTCTCCTGATGCATCTACTATTTCAATATTAGTGGACATACTTCCAGCAAAAGGACAAGATTCTAAACTCTTTGATATGATCAAAATTTTTTGTACTGAAGCATTAGTAAATTAGTCTAACTTCCAATTTCTGACATAGTTTCATCACAATCTCTATTAGTCCAAAAGATTGAGGCTACATCTTGACAGGCATATGGGGGCAACAAAGGCTATTATATAGGGAATTTGGCTCTATCAAAGCAATCTCATTGTATGTAGGCAATGCTAAATGTTGGAGTTAAAACTAGCACTCATTGTTCTACTGTGAAGAGTCTCTACTCATGTGATACCTGGAGATTAAGGTATATGGTGTCAATGTTATCATCAAATTTAATTTGATTGGATACTAGCAATGGAAGTTTTCACTTTCTTGGTAAGTCCTCAAACCTCACTATCTCTCTCATTAAAAATTGTATATATGCATTCCTTAGTTTGAGAGCTCACTTTTTATGTTTTATATAAATTACAAGCACAAAACACACTGATTGTAATTCCAGGTTGGTATTTTATTCTTCCTTGTTAGGAACCTTCTGCCCCAAAAACTGAAGCTGTTTGTTGGAAATCATAATTATTTTTATTATTTTGGTTACTAAGGGATCTTTTAGATTTAGATTTAAATTAGGATTTGGTTGTTCCTTTTTTGTCTATTTATTGGTGTTTGGTTATTCATTGTAACCATAATCTATATTATAAAATATCAAGTTTGACTTAAAAAATATAAGGATCTAATGGTTAAAAATAACACATGTTATGGTGTGCATTTGTTCTACACCCTTGGATGAGTTTTATACACACATCAAGATGTCACGTCAAAGTTAAAACACTCACACCAATAATATACACACAATAGACTCTCACAAACTAATAATATTGTCTATACTAAAAATGCTATAACTTGAAATAGAAAATTCAAAATTTAATAAAAATTTAATTTTTAAAATCTACTAATTAATATCGGTTAAACAAGATCCATCATGACTATAAAATTAAGAATCCATAGATTGTTGGATTATTTTTACATTTTCCGTTGATGTTTGTCGAAATAAACTAATGATGTTTGTCTATTTAGATTTAGAGCACATTACTCTTTTTTATTCTATTATTTCACCGTGCCTGGATGGCACGGGTGTACCCTAGTTTATTTATATAAATATATGGCTCTGGCTCTCATATTGAGGATGCCAAAACCCAAATTACATTTTTCAAATTGGTATAAGAGGAATTTGATTGTTTTTGGTTTTCACCTTTTCCAGCGGGTGGCCTTTTTCCTGCATGCCCAGTTAAAGAGTTTTTCCTTTATCTTCTTTTATACTTTTTCAATAGCATTGTCCGGCAGTCTCTAAGCAAAGTTTGCCGGATTCCCCTGTCCCCTTTCTTTTTAATGTTAGTCTTCAAATTCTATCTTATGGGTAGCTTATAGTGCTCTCTCCTTACGTCTTTTTTCCTTTTTCTTTTGACCTCTTTGAGGTATTTCCTTAGTTTCTTTGTTATGAGCTAAGGTTCCTTTCGTGTTGCTGAGTATTTTCCCGCCACTGTTTTGTTGGTCATATTGGCCTGTCTGGTCTCGTTATCGGCCTTATTTTGGGTGGATGGCGTTCTGCCTTTGCGCATGTTGCTTTTGTTTTATAGAATTGAGGTACTTTTTTGGTCATGCATGATTCAAGCACAAAAGTAGCAATTTATTTGAAGACTTAGAGGGGAGTATTTTTCCAGCAAAGGAGCGACATATTATGATAGGCTAATTGATTTCCATTCTAACACCTCCTTCAATGTTGTTATCTACAATACCGTTATCTAAAATACCATGATACAAGGGTTGTTTGAAAACGGTCAATGTGTGGCTGCACGAGAACTTTTTTATGAAATTTTCTCCAAAGGATTGCAGCCTGATGTTCGTACGCATACTGTAATGATAAATGGCCTTTGTCAAGAAGGGTTGTTTGATGAAGCGAAAGAGTTGCTCATAAGAATGGAAGAATGTGGCTGCGTTCCAAATGCCATCACATTCTGTATACTGGTAAATGCATTTTGCAAAAAAGGAATGGTATGCAAAGCAGAGGATGTACTGGAACTTATTATTCAGAGTGGTGAAGTACCCAGTCTGGCCACCTACAATGCCCTGATGGATGGATATTTTTTGCGAGGCCAAATGGAAAACGCAAGAAAAGTCTTTGATTCTATGGTGAATAGGGGTCCTTGAGCCCGACATTATTTGCTATGGCATTTTAATCAAAGGCTATTGCAAGGACAGGAGAATTGATGAGGCCATGCATCTGTTTAAGGAAATACCTTGTAAGGGGTTGAATTACAATGTCGTTATCTACAACTCCATGTTACAAGGGTTGTTTGAAAACGGTCGATGTGCGTTTGCACGAGAACTTTTTGATGAAGTTTTCTCCAAAGGATTGCAGCCTGATGTTTGTACGTATACTGCTGTGAAGCACGGGTACTTCATTTTTTTCTGGGTACCCGTTTGGACACGGCTTGGGTACGGGTACGGGTGGGACACGGCTGGGACACGCCACGTGGCGTGTCCAATAAAAATAATATTAAATTTTGTTGGACACGGCTAAAACGGGTGTGGGTACGGGTACGGGTACGGCTAGGATGAAAAAATAAAAATTAAAGGGTTAATTTACAATATACAATGAACTTTGTGGGTTTTGTTTAATTAATTTTATAAATAGTATATTAAGTTATTAAGAGATGAGATGTCCCAAATATCAATCGACAAAAAATTAGGTCACACTCAAACCCATTCTCACATCTCTACTCTTCTACTCTTCTCACTAACGGCCTGGGCTCGTCGTAAACCTTCTATTTGATGCAATCCTTTCTCTTGTGGATATGACTTGTTTATTTTAAGTGATGTTAAATTTTATTTGTTTGTAGTGTTCTTTGGATATGAATTTACATAATGCATATTATTATATAAATATATTTATTTATTTATTAAATGTGTACCTCGCCGTACCCGTGTCCAAGTTTTTTAAGATTTTCCGTACCCGTACCTCGTACCGGTACCGGGTACGACACCCGTACCCGTGTCCGTGCTTCATAGGTATACTGTAATGATAAATGGCCTTTGTCAAGAAGGATTGTTTGATGAAGCAAAAGAGTTGCTCATAAGGATGGAAGAATGTGGCTGTGTTCCGGATGCCATCACTTAAAATGTTATAGTACAAGGATTCCTTAAGGGAAGTCACTATCATGAGGCATTATTACTCATGGAGAAAATGGTCGGAAAGGGATTCTCACCTAATGCATCTATTATTTCAATGTTAATGGAAATACTTCCAACAAAAGGACAAGATCCTACACTCCTTGATATAATTCAGAATTTTTTACCAAAGGATTAGTAGATTAGTCTAACTTCCAACTTCTGACATAGTTTCATCACAATGTCCACTAATCCAAAGGATTGAGGCAACATCTTGACAAATATGGGGGCAACAAAGGCTATATATAGGTAAATTTGGCTCTATCAATGTAATCTTATTGGATGTAGGCAACGCTAAATGTTGGAGTTAAAACTGGCACTCATTGTTCTATTGTGAAGAGGCTCTATGCATGTGATACCTGGATATTAAGGTATACGCCTATACGGTGTCAATGTCATCATCAAATTTAATTTGATTGGATACTGGCAATGGAAGTTTTCACTTTCTTGGTGAGTCCTCCATACCTCACTTTCCCCCTTCTTGAAAATTGCACATATGTGTTCTCGTTTGTGAGCTCACTTTTTAGGTTCTATGTAAATTACATGCACAAAAAGACACTGGTTGTAATTCAAGATGGTATTTTATTCTTCCTTGTCAGGAACCATTCTGCCCCAAAAGGTTAAGTTGTTAAGTAGTGGGCTAACATGGCATATCATGCTCTTCAACACTCCCCCTCATGTGCGACGCCTGCTCATACGTGTAGAGACAAACCAAATTGCACCATGTGCACGTGCAATAATAATGCAAATGCGAAGGGGAAACAAATCCAATTGCCAGGACTCGAACTCAAGACCTTGTGGACAACCTAAGATATGGTACCACATTAGGAACCATTTGCCCCAAAAGCTTAAGCTTTTAAATAGTGGGCCAACAATGCATATCATGCTCTTCAACATTCCTCAAATGGTATATAAGCTTATAGATTAAGGCAAATTAAAAATTATGGCACTATGATGGGCTGATGATCATGGATTCATGGAGATCATCTTCACCAAGTTTCATCAAAAACTTCATCCTTTTGACCCCTCAAAATAGTTGGTCTGTATTTAAGAACCAAAAAGTTGGTCCACTTAAGATCCTTCCCTATATATATATATATATATATTTGTGTTGTATATACATGTATGTGAATGGTATCGATATGTGTGTGCATGTTTAATGTTTTGCTTTGAATTGTGTCTTTATATCTATGGAATAAACAGAAAAATGTTTAAGATGTCTCATCTCACTTTCATCTCTAGCATTTTAGCTTTCCCCTGAAAATTCAATTCATTCATTTAATGGCAACATGGCAAACTAGATATGAACCAGTTTCGGAATTTGAACCTAAAAGTGCAATACCTTTTTCTGCAAGAGGCGCAATTGTGCAAACAATATGTTGTAAATGAGTTTAAACAGTGGGTTGGGTGAAAATAAGCTAGTCACGGCACAAGTTCCCTCAAGTTCTTTATAAAACTAAATTTCCAGTTACTTAGCAATATTATGGTTTTAATTTGAGGCTGAACATTGCCGAGAGTTTGCTCGTCAGTGTCTTTCCTTCCTAATTTTGATTCTGATAGTTATGAGAATTTTTTTCTTATTTTTTTTTTCTTCTTTCCCTAATTACTTTTTTCCTTTCAGTGTTTTCTTTCTTCTTCTTTGCCTAACATCATTTATTCAGTTTTACGCCATTCCTCATAGGTAAGAATTAGCCCTTTTCTTTTCTCGATTCTGTTATGTACATTTGTTTGTGCTCTGTGGCTACAACAGTGTAAAGTTTTTGTCATTAAACATAAGTTGGGACGTCAAAATGGACCTTACATTGAGCTTCACTTTTCTTTGTTCTTTGGTCTTTTTCATTATCATTGCCAGAGATATTAAGTATGGGGTGAGGATTTAGTCTTGTATGAAGAAGAGATGTGATCTGCTGTTATCCTGTAGATCTACATATGGTGATGAGCATTTTGTTGAAGGTATTTTTTTTTTTTTAGTCCTAGTATCTATTTAGACCTCAAGAACACCATTTAGTCAGTCTGCTTTGACTAGTAGATTTTGGTTCAAATATGTCAAAAAATGATACTCCCTCTGTTCTGAAATTAAGAGTCGGTTTTTAGGTTTAAAATTAATATTTTCTTAAAGAAGTTATAACTTCAAATACTGACTCTTAACTTGAGAAGGAGAAAACAATATATAGTTTGCCATTGGAATGTAATTTTACATTAGAACAAGAAAATTCAGCTTGAGATCTTATTAGATTGCAGGATTTAACTCTCTGTTTTGGTGTGCGGATTTTAGTTAAGAAGCTCGATAATCCATTACTTATCCTTATGGATTAATGTGGTTATATGATTTTGCATTTTGCTTTATAAGTCTTCCCAAGGTGCCTGCTCTCATACTGCAAAACCATACTGTAATTATGCTTTATTTTTTCCAGCACTGTTAAAGTAGAATGGCCTTTTTGTGTTTTTGTAAAACCACAACATTTCATCCAATTTCTTTTAAATTTTATTTTCTTGTTATTTCTCTCCATTTTATGTTTGTAAGTTTTTCATTTTACGATAATCTTGACCATGCTTTCAAAATATACTGTCCAGAATTTTTATCTCAGACGTGTAACTTTTTCATAAGCATATATGTGTATATAACCCAAAATTTTGAATTCAGTTTTAACGAAATAGCAGATAAAGAAAAATGGGCTCCTAAAATTCTGAAGCTTGCGCTCATTCATGGACAATGCTGGAACTTTCAACTATTTCAACAATATTTGAACTACGTACGCTTTTTATTGATTTGCATTCCATAGATGATGCTACTACACTTCTTATTTTGATCTCAATATTGATCAATGACTGCATAAATGGTACTCTTTCTGTGCCAAATTAAGAGTCCAATTTCCGTTTTGGGACATAATCAACGGTACCGATCTCACAATAGAAGAGAAACTTTGTTTCTTACCATTAAGCTTTATTTTGGGACAATTAAGGTTTGCCCTTTTTCACATTCGTAGTTTTATACGTTTTACATGCTTAATGTGGAAACTATGATTCTCCTGGGGTGGGTTGGATTGGTTTACATCTACAAGAATTGTGTCCCATGAAATTTTTTCGCATGGAAACTTTTTTTCATGTGAAACAAGACCTTAGGGTGGAGATAGGTTTCTGAATTGCGCAGAAAATGAGAAACTAAACCAAGTTGTACAATGGAAATTGATTCCGGAGAATTAAAACATGGAAAACACGATAACTTGAGCATTTTCTGTGAAACACAAGTGCAGTCTTTTTTATTTGGTCTTGACGTATGTTAAAATGTTATTTCTAAATTTTGAACCTATTAAGGGGCCTAGTTGGTGATTATTTTTGAGAAACTAATGATTAGATAAGGCCTTATGTTACATTCGTGTTATTGTGCACTTTGGTGGATTATTAGTTGCACTGAATTTATTTATTTTTGGTGCATTTTCTTATTTTGTGTGTTTCATCAGTAACTTTTCGACAATTTTGATTTGCGCTTCTAAAAGTCCATTATTTTTGGGGCTGTAAAATCAGTTCACTTGCAGGCTTAAAAGAAATTTATGCCAAGGTTGTTCATGATGAAAAACAGTTTAAAAAGAGCAACTTTTGGACTTACTGGACCTGGTATAATTCCACTTTTCGCTAATTTAAGGGCTATCTGTTTCCTAGAGGTGGTGGTGCTACAGCCGCAGTAGTGGTGCAAGCAATGATGGTGGTGGTGCAGCCATGGCTGTGGTGGTGGTGGTGGAAATGGTGGAAATAAAGAAAGCGATAAGGATGTCGTTTAGGGGCCATAATGTTTTTGCTACTTGTACTATGCCACATTTTGTAGATCACTTCTAGTTTGAGAATAATGTTTTGTACAAGTCTTTATGTGCATACAAGAAGTATCATTGATATTCATGTAGATGCGTGGGTTTTAAAGTGTGTCAATCAAGGTCTTTTAGTTTAAAGGCAAAGAACTTAACTACCAAGGCACCCACTCGGACCTGAGAAAGATCCCTAGTTCGAGTCTCACTAGAGAGGGTTTGGGATGTTTTTACTACCAAGTCGAATTACTGTTTGTATTTATTGGAATGTTTTTAACTACTTATATACCCAAGGATAAATTTGCTCTAAGTTCCAATTCCCGTGTAGTTTCTTCACAATCGCCATTTGTCCCAAAAGACTGAGGCAATATTTTGACAAACATATGGGGCAACAAAGGCTATATATGTGGGGAATATGGCTTTATCAAAGTAATCTCATTGCCATTATCAAATTTAATCTTATTTGATAGGGACAATGGAAGTTTGCCTATGTGGGTTCCTAGTTTGAGAGCTTTCTTTCTCGTTTCTATACAAATTACAAAGCACAAAATACACAGTGATTCTAATTGAGGACGGTATTTTGTTCTTCCTCAGAACAAATTTCACTTTCATTTCGTATATTTGATGTTTCAGAAGCGGCAAGTGGAATCCTGAAGCACATTAAGAGAGGGCTAACGTGATCATCCACTTTAATCGGTTAATGCAGTATTTTGTACAAGTTACCTTTGAATAGGATAAGGGATAGAGGTGGAGCTGAGAATTACATTTGGTTACGGGACACTGAACTTTTTAGGTGGTAATACTTTTTGGAACTTTTAAATATCTATGGGACCATTTTGTTAAGAAAGTTAGAAAATGATTCGGAAAAGCAATTACAATTCTACATGAAAGAGATGAGCAATTTAGGTGAGATATTTCTTATTTTCTACCTTTTCTAAAGAATTTTCTTTTTACCCCTTGTCCGAAAAAATTGAATCACACGCAAAAACACGAAAAGGTAATAAAACAATATTACCAAATCAGCTTCTCTTTTTTTCAAATTCTTATAAAACAGGAGATTAGAAAATTGAATTTGTTCGAAAAAGCTTTATACAAAAGAATCAAGAGAATAATAATTTTTTTAAATTTAGGGGCCTTATATTTGACCAAACTCTAAAAGGAGTGCAATGTTAAGTATATTTTCAGATTGCAACTTTTTATATTATCATGCAAACTTAAGTTTACACTACATTGTTTAAGCAGATTATTATATCTAACTGTTTAATTAACAATGCTCTATAATTATTTCAACAAGTTGCAAATTTAACCCCATTTATATATCATATGATAATTTTTCAATTCTTATTTCTTCAATGCATTATTATGTATTTGAGTTTATTTGAACATTTCTTTAAAGTTACATGAGTGACACATAAAAACATACTAGTTAAAAAAAATTCATCATGCAAAACAAATTTGCATAATGTGTTTTTGAGTTGCAAAATCAAGTTCATACAAAGACACACTTTTGGTTAAAACCCATATTTTAAAAAACAATTTATAAATAGTGAGCCTGCTCTATAAAAATTTAAAAAACAAGACTTTATTTTTGAAAAATATTATTCACTGAATTTTTCTCAAAAATTACCCATTTCCAGCTTCCCTAAAATTGGTAATGTTTTCATGCATTATTTTAGTTATTTTATGAAACACGTCCTGGCTGTCGAATTTGGGATTGATAGAGTAACAAAGCAGGGTGCATTTAGCTGTACGACCTATAAATATATAACTCGTTTTAAAAAATAATACTAGACAAACAATAAAACAATACAATGAAACACGATTAATGATATAATTGTTACAAATTTGCAACAATAAAATTCTTCTACATTTATTTTTTATTAGGTGGGACGTAATGTATAATTGATAAACATTTATTCGAATTTTTGGATGGGGCAAGTGTCCCAACCTTGTGCCCACGTAGCTTCGTCCTTGATAAGGAGACTTAAATTAAAGTTGGCATCTTTAACAGTGAATTGAGATTAGTCGATGTACGTGCAAAAACTGAACCCAATGTAGTGTATTGTATTTGATGCTAAATGCGTATTACATTATTATGTTTGAAAGTGGAACATAAAGTAGTGTTCAGTTTGATTCCAAGCGTAGTTGGGTTATTACTTGGTGCCAAATGGGTACTAGGCCATTTGTTTGTCATTTTTCTCATCATACCATTGCGCATAGCTGATAATAGTATATGCAGAGTTATGTTAACATGCGGCCTTAAAAGTATATGTTAAACATTCAAATTTGGAAAGAGAATAAACTTTCAACATGCATTAAATATGATACAAATTTCTCATAAAAGAGTAAATTCTTTCTATTCATATTAATTTTAACCAATAAAATATGCATTGCAGTATTTATACTACTCACAAGTTATTACGGATGCTTTAGAAGCCTAGCTACGAATACAACTTAAGACTAATTGACCATATATATGGTATCTAAAGGAACTAATTGTGTATAAGAAGGGATAATAAGATGTAATAGTGATTTTATAGTTTATTAAGTTTATTTTTAAGAATTACACAACATTGATACTTTACAAGAAAATTCTAATTTCCGTAACTAATCAATGATTAACAATACAACTCACATTGTATTGAGATTTTGTATATAGATTAGAGAGCATATATTGATTACATGTACCAATCAACCCAATCAAATTAATAGATCAAGTGATTGATGCGTCAAAAAGTGCATCATTTTATAGGTGGACTACTACAAAAACATTATAAATATATACTTTTTAATGTAGTTATTTAAGTTCAACATAATTATGTTAAAAGAAAGGGTGCACAATATTAATTTGAGTGAGAGAGAGTAACAACAAGAACTAGAATCTTTGTGTGTGCAATATTATATATGATATAGACTTAACGTTTTAATAACGTATGATTATGTTTGATGAGTATAATTCAAATAGGAGTATAATTGGAATTTTCTTTATTTTCTTAACAAAGTAGGAGTATAACCTTCCTCACGCTTAATTAATACTATAATTCGTTATATTGAAAAGTATCATCCGCTTTGGGTACAAGACTACAAGGTTTTGCTTTTGTCCTCAAAAAGCCTCTTATTGAGAAGGACTTGTGACCAAATAATACATAAGTACATTCACCTCACTCAAGTTGATGTGGGACGAACATCTTGCCAATACCACCTGCAGCCCATTCTAGGGACACATACAATAACATGTACACAATACTAGGATCATTACAATGATCGAAATAATAGGTGCCAAAAACTGCAACTGTCTTTTTGCCGAGTTCGTAGAAATACTAACAAATGCATTTTATGGCGCATTAGTTAATCTTATATTCCAAAAAAAAATATAAGATTGTTAACTTCAACTCTTTACACTGGGGTATCACGGTTTCTACGCATAGCACAACTATTCACTAGCTATCGATCTTTAGAGCAATATATTCATAATAATTTTTTTTTCTATCTCAAATTGACAATATTACTATAAATTTAATATTTATATTTTAATAAAGTATCAAGACCATTAATTTGAGACAATAAAATATTAATACCAACCTTTTACTAAAATAAATCGAGTTCCAACCTTGTTGTTAAGAGAGGATTCTCAACTGTATAACTCAATTACATATTTTAATAAATAAAAAAAAATTACATTAATTCTAAACCTTGACCGAGAGTTTTTTTTTTTAGAAAAATATAAATCAATATACCGAAAAACTAAACTCCAAGAACATTTGGAAATGGACTGCTTGTGATGCAAAGTGTAAGGTGGATCTCACGATCAAGATTTGGAAATGGACTGTCTCAGCATTAAAAACTAATAATTTTTTTTTTTTAATATAACTTTTTTTTTTAATTTTTTAAAAATAAATATATATGATAAGATAAGTAAATCCATAAAACATAAGTAAAAATTAAACCAAGATCAACGAAAATACCTATACTAAATTCAATCAAAAGTAAAATTAATTTGAAATTTCTGAATGGAAAAAAACATAAAAAATCCTGAAGTTTGGGAGTATTTGTAATCTTGATCACGATATTAGAAACCTTGTAAGCGTGCTTCAAAAGTAATTTTTCACTACAAATTTGACCCTCTGTCTAACTCCGACTATTAAAATTGACGAAAAACTGATGTTGCAATTCCAACTCAGCAATAATAGATGACGTGGCTATCAAACTTTAGGGGTTTTTTCGTACTTTTTTCTTGTAATTACAATAATAAAAAAAATTTACTTTTTCTACCAAAAATACCCCTAAAAGTTATATCTAGATAAGTTCAGGCAAATTCTAAAATAACTAAATAAATATATAAAATAACTAAATAAAGACTAACCACTGAAATAAATACACAAATAAATGTTTTAATAGAAGATGAAAAAATAAGTAGGCAATGAAAACACATCAAAAAGCATAAAAAAAAAGGTACCTAAAATTTCTATTGTTTCGCAAAAATAACTTAAAAAATAATAATAATAAAAGCTACTAATTTACTAGATAAAAAAGCAAAATAATTTTTTTTTACTAAATTTACATGCTTCTAACTAACACAACCACTTAATTGAAAAAAAAAAGCATTCACTTAACGGTTAATCATAAGTATCAAGAATGAATTAATAAAAGTACATTATTATATCAATACTTTCACATTACCGGTACGTGAAGTTCAGCCATCAATCCCATTAAAATACAACACCCCCAAATACAAATAAGTGGCTGTGTTAGTTAGAAGCAGGTAAATTTAGTAAAAAAATTATTTTGCCTTTTTATTTATTAAATTAGTAGGTTTTTTTTCTTTCTTTTTTGATATGTTTTCATTGCCTACTTGTTTTTTCATTTTCTATTAAAATATTTATTTGTGCATTTATTACAGTGATTAGTCTTTATTTAGTTATTTTATAATTTGCTTGAACTTATTTAGATATAAGTTTTAAGGGTATTTTATGTAATACCCCGTAATATAATTAGTGTAAATTAGACACATATATCTTGGTTGAGTATGGACTAAATTGTAAAGTTGTAAAAGTTCAGGGTTAAAATAATAAAGTTATGAAACTTCAGAGTTAATTTTCGTAATTAAACATAAAGTTAGATTTTTTCCTTTTAAGCCTAACCGACTCCTCCATCTGCATTCCTTTGATTTTCCATTTTCGTTGCCGAGTGACAGAGAGAAATTAAAGAAAATAGGTACGAAGATTTCGTCTTAGCAATTAGTCATCAAAACTCCGCCGAATCGAGTCGAGCCTTGAGGGAAAGTTGTTCTATACGTTGAGGGCTACGCAACGGTATAAGAATTTTAGAGTTGTGCTAGTCAGGGTTTGGGTATCAACTCAAATTTTATTATTTGGGGCTAAATATTCTGAGGTAGGGGTTTAATTAATTTTAAAAGCTGATAGTATAATTTTATTATATATGAATCATCATATTTTAATTGTCTTTGTTTTAAGAATTATTATATGATGAGGATGATGATGTTTGTGATTTATATAAAGCCATGTGTATGTTATTTGAAGCAAGAAATGCCATTAAACTTGATATATTTGTATTATTTAATATACATGAAATATTCCTTAGATGTATAAAATTTTATATTTATGAAATTAATTAATTAATTAATTATATACATCAAGGGACATGTATAGAGATTTGTTATGGCTATGGCATAAGTTGTATTCATTTATTAGCATGTTATGCATACTGTGCATCGTCATTGTGTCAACCGAATTCTTGGAGACTTTTTGGCAAGCTCGGATTATTCTTATGGCCTATCATGTGGGCATATATCTTATATTTATGGTGCCGAAAGCTTCTTATATCTGCTGAATTATTCTGAGATGCGATACGGTTCTGTGATGGATTTGATATGATTGCTATTGTGGCCCTTCGATGATGAAGGGAATATGTATTGACTAGTGCTTGTCGATGTGAAAATAAGTAGGGCTCGGTGCCCTTGGGTTGAAAATCCCTAAACCCCCGGGGGACAGTAATGAGGTCGGCTGTCTAGAGCCAGCGGTGAGTAGCCCAGAAATCTAGGACTCGACAAAGCACTAGTGATTCTGTGATATGATATGGATGTACATGTGGTCTAATTATATTATGATATGATGATGATCTTTGATGGGCTAGATGATATTATATTGTGATTATGTTCGACTTATTCTCTGGGGCGGTCAGGCCCGTTCTTCTTCTTATGATTATGATTCGGCCCAGCTTCGGTATCTCTTGGGGGCGGTCATGCCCATTGTTATTATCATTATATTGATTTGGTTCGGCCTCGGTATTCTTTCGGCATAATGGTTGACACAAGGGAGGTAACCTGCATATGCACATGCATGCATTATTTTATTGGTTGAGCCATGATTTATGATTAAATAATTAATTACGTTTTGTACGTAATATTGCCTGTTATATTCCCCCATACTGAGCTGTGAGCTCATCCCTTTTTATGTAAACAAATTCAGGTATCCAGAAGACGGATACGGCAGATGAAACAACTGGGTCGGGAACGAAATAGAGGATCTCTGATACCGACTCATTTTTGTTGTATAGGTGTGTACATGGCAAGCCACGGCTAGCCTGAGTTGTTGTTTACGCTGTAATACATATTAACATAGTGTGCATGTCTTTTGGATTTTATGTCTAGGTATAGATGTATATTGCATCCATGTTTTATATTATCGCCCGTAACATGTGTATCAGGGTTGTTTATTCCAGGTTATGTGATTTTCTTGGATTTATTATTTTATTTTTTTTATTTCAAACCTACTTTAGCTCGTCTAAGGTGGGTTAGTAACGCTTCAGGTCTTAATTATAGGTGTTAACCTACTAAAATTTGAACAAAGATTCTAACTGATTTTTTAAAATCCGTTGATTCTGTTAAGTCTATGGATTGTTTTAAATCCTTAAAGAATCTGACATATTTTAATGCATGGATTCTTTTGAATTTTTGCATATTTTAATAAGTCTATGGATTTCTGCAGATTTTAATAAGTTCATGAATTTCTGCAGATTTTAATAAGTTCATCAAAAAAATCAAAAAATCAAAAGACAAAAGACAAACAAAAAAATAAATTAATTACGAGTTTAAAGTAACATTATCAAAAATGTAAAGACAATTAACGAAATATATTATAAAAATTCATACTGCACGCATAAAATTAGACTTCTCACCTCACTAGTATTTTTTAATGAAATTGACATGAATTGTTTTTAAAAATTTGAATGATAATTAGTGGTCTAACCATTTGAAATTATGTTAATGCGTGATAACCACATTAGTAAAAGAGAGAATAAAGACTTTATAGGGACGAAGAAAAAATTATAATGCGTTCATCACATAATAAAAAATTTAGATTTTGAGAGAGAGAGGGGGGGAGGGGGAAGGGGGGGGGAGAGAGAGGGGGAGAATGTTGAGTAAAGTTCTTAAAGGAATTATAAATCCTATCTGAAATCTCTCGGTAAGTGAGAAGATTGCAAGATGGATTTTTACATATAAAAAAGGCTTTACAATCCACCAAAATCCACTACTAGTTAAAATCCCTACTAAGTCGTTAGACTTTTGATTATCATAAGATTTAGATGGATTTTTTAAAATCTTAATTGAATACATCAAGATTTTAGAAGACTTTTTAACATCTCAATTGAATACATTAAGGTTTTAAAAGACTTTTTAAAATCTCAATTGAATATCCATGAACTTTAAAAGTTCCATAAAAATCTTATAGATTCTAAATCCAATACACCCCCCTTAATGTATATACTAGATATAATAAGGGGTCTATATTTTTGAATCTTAAAAATGGGTAATGGAATAAAGAATTGCGTGACTGACATTAAAAATATTTTTTTGAATAGCTGTAGTGTCTTTAATATGAGTTACGAATTTTTGGGTGAGGCAAGTGCCCTACCTTGTGCTTACCTAGCTCCGTCCTTGACAGGGAGGCTTAAATTAAAGTTGACACTCTACGTAAAAGAGATTAATTGAGATACGCGAAAATTGGTTCGAACACTTTTAGCATAATAAAAAGAAAAACCTCAAGTTCAGCAAAGTTTATTAGATTACGGACAAAAGAATTTCATTTTGGCATAGGATGTAAAACGAATTTGCGTTTAAACTTAAGAAGGGAAAGATAAATGGGAACTAGGCAACTGGGAGCATTTCCCATAAGGACCTTAACTTAAGGTTTTTATTTACAGACTTGCCCTTTTAGCACGCTTCCCGAAAGACTTTTTTGATGAAATTTGGTGGGGATGTTATTCATCGTGTGTAGAACATCTCTACCAAATTTCATCAAAAAATTCAACCAAGAAGTGGGTTAACTACATGATTGAAAAATATTGGACATATATATATATATATATCTATTTCTGGACCAATATTTTTCAATCCTGTAGTTAACCCACTTCTCGGTTGAATTTTTTGATGAAATTTGGTGGAGATGTTCTACACATGATGAAGAACATTCCCACCAAATTTCATCAAAAAATTCCATCGGAAAGCGTGTCAAATGGCCCGGTCCGTAAGTAAGGACCTTAAGTTAAGGTCCTTACTTGAAATTTCCCCCTAGGCAACTAGCCCATTTGTTTATCATTTTTCTCATCATACCATTGCGCATAGGATAAATATAATATTGTATATAGGACCATATTAACACGTGTTTGAAGGATAAATGTTAAAATCTTATATTTAAAAAGAATAAGTTCCGCAACATGCATTAAATATGAAACAAATTATCATAAAAGAGTAAATTATTTTCATTTATATTAGTTTTAATATGTGCCTTTAAGATGCACACAATCAGAAGCGGTTCAAGAGAAGTTAGGACCGTAGGCGATAAAGATAAAATGGACCCCCAAAATATTTATTGAATTTTGGTTTTGCACGTATACAATATGTAAATATGAACAAAAAAGTAAGTTCGAACAAACTAAAATTTGAATATATAAAAATATCATTAAAACTTTCTGTTTTTTTTACTTAAGCTACTACAAAAATGGCTCTTAATTTTTTAAAATAGGGCAATGTTTTACGTCGGGGCCCTTAATCTTTTTTTTTACTTAAACTAACTTTTGTATATATAAAAATATCATTTTATACGACCACTACAAAAATATTATAAATATATTTTCTAATTTAGTTATTTAAGTTCAACATAATTATGTTAAAAGAGAAGGGCTATTAATTTGAGTGAGAGAGAGCAACAACAAGAACTAAAATCTTTGTGTGTGCAATATTATTTATGATATAGACTTAATGTTTTAATAGCGTATGATTGTACTATTTGATGAGTATAATTCAAATAGGAGTATAATTGAACTTTCTTTATTTTCTTAACAAATAGGAGTATAACCTTCCTCACACTTAATTAATACTATAATAGTTATATTGAAAAGTATCATTAGTTTTGGGTCCAAAACTACAAGGTTTTGCTTTTATTCCCAAAAAGCCTTTTATTGAGAAGTACTTGTGACCAAATAGTACATAAGTCCACTTCGCTTAGGTGACGTAGGACGAACATCCTGCCAATACTACCCACAGCCATTCTAGAGCACATACAATAACATGTACACAATACTATGGTCATTACAATGACCAAAGTAGTAAGTGTCAAAAACTACAATTGTCATTTTGCCAAGTCTTTAGAAATACTAACAAATGCATCAGTTAGTTTAATATTCCAAAACGAAAATGAGATTGTTAAATTCAACTCTTTACACAATCAATCTTTACACTAGGGTATCACGGTTTCTACACATAGCACAACTATTTACTATCAATCTTTAGAGCAATATATTCATAATAATATATATTTTTTTTCTATCTCAAATTAATAGTATTATTTTAAATTTAATATTTATATTTTAATGCAAGTATCAAGACCATTAATTTGAGAGACAATAAAGTTTAATCATTTCTAACTTACATAATGGTATCACTAGCCACCTTTTCTATCTCAAATTAATAGTATTATTTTAATTTTTTTTTTTAATATAACCTTTTTTTAATTTTGTAAAATAAATAAATATATATGATAAGATAAGAAAACCCATCAAACATAAGGCAAAATTAAACCAAAATAAACAAAAATACCTATATATACTAAATTCAATCAAAAGCAAAATTAAATTGAAAATTTTGAATTATTCAAACTTGGGTGATCTTCTACTAGATTAAGATTATATCTTCTTGTTATTGTAAATAATACATATAAATGTATAATATACAAAGCCTATAAGGAAAAATCCGTTTGCATACGAAGGTCAAAAATGGAAGAAAAAGAAAATAAAGGTTTTTCTTGATCAAGGATGGTGGTTTTGTCTTTCTCTTCGACCTTTATTTTTTGTTTTGTAGACAGATCGAGTGAGTCAATTTATGAATGTTAATGTATGTATTACGTGTAATAAGAGATTATGATTTTTGAATTCTTGAAAATATATAGAGGATAGAGGGATAAAGAATTATATAATTGAAATTAAAAATACTTTTTGAATAGTTGTATACCTTTGGCACGGATTACGATTTAAGGGTTCTTTGTTTTCCGGCTTAAATTTGAAAACTTGAAAAGTTGTTTGTTTAGCAAAATATAAATATGAAAACTTAAATTTTATCACTTAAAACTAAAAAGTTTCTTCAAAAGTTTTAAGCGGTAAATTAACCACTTAAAACTATAAAATTAGCCACTTAAAATACTTATTTTACCCTCCTCCTCCTCCTCCCCCTCTAACCTTCTTTCTCATGCTGTTGTTCTTATTCCTATTTTAGTCTAAACTTTTGCTCAAACAAGGGATGACAGTTGAAGTCCCATTATTCTGGTCAATGCATATAATTTTTTTTTCAGCATACCAAATTCAAGTCAGATACATTACTATGTAAATCCATATAATTTTGCAATAATCTCTAGATTAAACACATATAAAGCTTAAAGAACTTTTGTTCTTCACAAATTCTAGGGAGAGAAAGAAGAGGAATTAGGGCTCAATGTTTGTGTGTGCGCTGCGGCTGCTAAGGCTAAGAGAGAAAGAAAAGAAGAGATGTATATATATAAAAAAGGCAGCCACTATTTGCACACCAAGAATTACTTGGTAATACTCCATTATTAAAAATGCATTAGTTATCTATTTGCACACCACTCATTTATATTTTTACCCAATGGTTATTTACCTAAAGTTAAAATTAACCTTCCTAATTACATATTACATTAACTTATAATTACTTTGTCAAATTCAAATGGAATTTAATGATATCTCACGTTTGATTTCCCCTCCAATGCTCCACCACGCCAAAATCGCTGGACTCTCCTTTTCTTCTCCTCTTCTTGATTGAAATGTACAAAGACTTCCATTGATTGAAGAAAATCAAGCATTAAAGCAATATTTTGTGGAAGTAAGCAAGAAACCCTAGACCCATGAATAGTGGTGAGAACACCATAGAGTTGAAAATGAAAGGTAATGAAGAACCTAAAGGTGATATACAAGAAAAGGGTGATGGAGGAGAGATATGCTTAGTGTTTTGTATGTCATTGTGTTTCTTTTTTGCATTTTTAAGCAATGAATACATACACAACACTCTAAAGCATTGAACAGAGTACACATAACTGGAAATACAGTGACACCCGCTTGATATGGAGTGAATTATAGTAGCTCATTCGTTGAAAATGTAGCGACATAGGAAAATTTTGCTGTCATGCCCACTCGCTAGACATCAGTAGACAGTCATAGCCTGTAACTCGCTTCATGATAAGCGAGTATGATAGGTATAATTACCAGACATGTAGCGAGCAGGACAAATTTGTTTTTGGGTTTTCATTAACTGAATACATTACTTGGTAATTTGGTATTACCTTTATTTTTTTTTGTTAGAATGACAACACTTTGATCCGAATATGTAACTTTTTATTGCATAGAAAGTGTTTGATACCAATGACAACATTTGATCCGAATATGTGAAGGGTCCTCATAATATAATTGCTTTTAAAGATACATAATTTACTATTGTTGTGAGTGTATTTGATTTACTTTTCACTTGGAACAAAATATAAGCCTCATTCACTACATAACGGGAGAGAAAGTAAGCTCCAGTAGGTTTTATTCATTCTAGGTGCACCCCATGTATAGCGAGAAAATAAGCCTTACCCACTGGACATCCGTCCTTTGGTTTTCCCATAGTCGCCTAATGTCTAGCGAGTAATATACTCGTTAGATATCAATCTTAGTAAATTTTTCAGTAGGTTTTATTCATTTTAGGTGCACCCTAGCCACCCCATGTCTAGCGAAAAAGTAAGCCTTACTCGCTAGACATCCGTCTTTTGTTTGCGTACATATCACCCAATGTCTAGCGAGCATTATCAATTTAGGACATGGGGATAACAAATTCTTCTTCTAATACTAGTAATATAGGTAAATTCTTCTTCTTCTTCTTTGCAATAATTAGGATAAATTAATAAAAAATAAATGATCAAAACATGCATGGCAGTATTTTTCATTATCCAAAAATGGAACTTAGATAATGTAATACATGAACATTAAGTCAAAGCAGATACATTAAGCCTAACATATGTACCAAATCCAAAGCAAATACATTAACAAAAAAGAAGTACCAAACGTGACTACATTAAGCCAAACGCAATTACATTTATACAAAAATAACTACTTTATTTTCTTTTGTGGTGGGGCTTTGGCTTTTCTAGCGGATCTGCATCCTGGCGAGGTTTTTGTTGTTGTACTTGTAGTCTTTGTCGGGGCATCCGCATGTCTCTTCTTTTGCATTGCTTGTTCCAATGGCTAATTATACTCAATTGTTCAGATTGGTCCTACATTAAAATAAATAATGGGACCGAGTATAGTAGTCAATAAAGAATTAAAATAAAAGTATATGTAGTCAATAAATAATTAAAATGAAGGTATAATAAACAATTTTAGTGCCGCGACAAACTTTACTTTTCGTTGCCTCTCCGCGGCTGTCATTGGATTGTTATTCGTCATATCTAATAACATAAAACAATAATAATCAGTCATTGGATTGATCTTAATCAGGGATGGAGTAGTGGAGTACCCAAAAATATGAATTACCCATTTTTTTCTTTAAAAGCAAAATATTATAAAATATTGTAGCTAAATATAGCACTAAGCCATATGCATATAGTATACACACATACATATGACCATAAGTTCAGAATAAAGCTAAGTCACAGTTACCAAGATGGAGGAAATATAATAAAATTATTGAAGTTGAATCCCAATGAAAGAACATTTAACAAATTTAAGAAAGGTCTACACTCTATCGTATGATTATAAGATCTTAAGGAGCATATACACAAAAGGAAAAGTCTATTAACATTTCCTTTGTTTATTTCCAGAACCTTGTAAAGCCCCTTGAGAATGATACTTAAGAAGACAAAACTTCGAACCTTAAATTTCATCCATAAAACAAGAAAACATATGCAAGCAGTAAGTCTTACTCGCTAGACATTGGGTGACTACGGTGCAACTAGATGCCGGATGTCCAGGGAGTGAGACTTACTTTCTCGTTGGACATGCGGTGACTGATGTAATAATCTGACATGCATAGCAATATCTAACTTAAGAGAAAAGAATGAAAAGAAAAAAAGCTTGTGTTCAAACCTCTCCTTTGAAAGGTTAGGATGCTAAACTTCTTAATAATTTTTTTTTATTTTTGGGTAAATTTTGGCATAGGTTACAACCACAATTAACCAAACCATTATTAGGTCAAAATAGGACAAAATGTTTAACTTACTTGGTGATGCTGAAGACAGAAGCAAGGAGATGATGATGCCGATGGTGAAGACGAAGATGAGGGAGATGATTGACTGAGAAATGGGTGAGTCTGTGAGGAGGAGTGGGTGAGAGAGGTTACGATGAGGGAGTGTAATGAGAGAAGAGAGCGTACGTGTTTTGAAAAGGGGAGTGGTGGAATGGTTTTGTTTTTTTCAATTTAATTAACTTAATTAATTTATTAATTAATGTATTTAATTAGTTAATTACTTTGTATAATAGTGAGAGTGGTGAAAGTGATTTTGGAGTGGAGATGAGAAAGTAACTTACCTTTTGGAGTGTTTATAAGAAATGGTCCAAAACCAAGTAATTTGTGGTGTGCGAATAGTGCCCACCATAAAAAAGATAAAACAGAGAGAGTGACGTACTAGTAAAGTAGGAAAGAGAAAATTGAAATTTTAGCATATTATTTAATCCTGGTTATTTAATTTTGTTTTGTCCAATTAATACCACATGAATTTTTAATTTTTTTTGAACAAATTAATATTTTTTACCTTTTGTTATATTAATTTAAAAATGGAACATCAAGAAAATAAACTAATAAGGGTAAAATTGTCATATTAAAAAAATTCAGTTTTCAAATATATTATATTAAAAAAAACAACATTTTTTTAGATACGATTTTCAGAACCAAAAACGCCAAAGTTTGGAGGTATTTTCAATTTTGACCCCACTGTTTGAAACTTTGCAGGCGTGCTTCCAAAGTAATTTTTATTTGACCCTCTGTCTCACTTAGTCCATTAAATTTCACAAAAAGTTGATGAAGCAATTTCAACGTAGAAATAATAGATGACCTGACTACCAAATTTCAAAATTTTTCATAATTTTTTCCTAAGTACAATAATAAAACAATCACTTTTTCTATTTAAAATACCCTTAAAACTAAGAGATAATGGGTTATAAGGTCTCGCTCCGTAATGTGTTGTAGAAAAATTCTAAGGACGGATTAACCATATTTAATAGGGAAGTAGTACTAATCTCTCAAATTTGGTTTTAAAAAAACACGTGAGTTGCACATGCTTTTCAGTAATATTCTGCCTTATTTTTTTAACGAGACATTTAATTTTATTCGATGACGCGGTTAAATTTGATGGTAAAAAAAACTGAGTAAATACCATGAATGGCCATTTAACTATCGTAAAAGTTATACAAATGGTCAGACATATTATTCTCTCATTTACCCACTACACATAGTTTAACTAGTTTAATTTTGGTCACTCCGAAAACAACCCACTAACGGATTCAAGGGCAGTCCAAACAGAAAAGAGAAGTTATCTCACCACCACCACCACCACTTACTCCGCCTCCGATCGTTTCTCGAGAGGATCATCGTTCTCATCATCATCTTCTTCTTCATCTTCTTCTCTCCTCGCTTCTTTTTCTTCTTCTTCCTCTTCTCTCTTCTTCTTTTCTTATTCTTTTTTTCTAGATCTATAATAGTAAAATATATATAACTTTTGATCGAACCTTGGCTTGTTCTTTTGGATATGTTGTTCGGAAGACAAAGTTACTATCATTGTCGCGAAAAATTAAGACGATCAGAAGTCGTTTTGCTATCGAAATCGATCAATTTTGACACCCCAGCAGAATTTTAAAAAAAAATTTGATTGTAACTCTTTTTTTTTATTTTTTTACGAACCCTACGTCGATCCATATCTATATACATATAAATAAATTGAGTGGATGTTGATCTCATCAATTTTGTTGTTCTCTATTTTGTAATGTTTTTAAAATTATTTTAGCACCTTCTGATTTGTTGTTCAAGTGATGTTATCTTATAGTTGTTGTTCAGAAGGTGTTAAATGCATTTAACACCTTCTGGTTGTTGTCTAGATGGTGCTAAATGCATGTAGCACCCTTTGGTTACTATCCAGATGGTGCTAAATGCATTTAGCACCTTCTGGTTGCTTTCTAGGGGGTGCTAAATGCATTTAGTACCTTTTGATTGTGGCGCTAAATGCATTTAGCACCTAATTGTTGCTGTCTAGCGAGTGCTAAATGCATTTAGCACCCTCTGGTTGCTGTCCAGGGGGTGCTAAAAGCATTTAGCACCTTCTGGTTGTTGTCCAGAGGGTGCTAAATGCATTTAGCACCTTCTGGTACCTTTTGGTTGTAGTGCTAAATGCATTTAGCACCCTTTGGTTGCTGTGCAGGAGGTGCTAAATGCATTTAACACATTCTGATTGCTGTTGGTGTTATAATGAGATGATATTATAAGGAATGAGCATTTGTGTCTTTTTTGTATAGTGTCCTTAATTTACATACCTAATTTTTAAATGTCCTTTATAATTATATTATTAATATAATGAGTCCTTATACCTAATTGTCTCTAAAACTAATATCTAAAATGAGTTTAGAAAAATTATAAAATAACCAAATAAAAACTAATCGCTCAAAGTAAAACAACACGTGAGTTGCACATGCTTATTCCGTCTTATTTTTTTAACGAGACATTTAATTTTATTCGAGTGTGTGACGCGGTTCAAAATTTGGGTAAAAAAAATCTTACGGGACAAGAATGGACAAAATGATGAACTTTGAAGGATCAAAATGCTAATTACCCCAGCAGAACAAATGCACAAAAGATAAGGGCCGGGAGTTCCAGTTTTCTTCTCACATTACAGATTCTTGGTTACAGAATTTGAAATCCAAAGAAAACAATGTCCTTCTCCATTGGAGCTCCTCCTGTTGCTGCTGCTTCACCTTTTGTTACCATGGTCGGCACATACAGGATAGTTACTCCTCCTCCTCCTCCTCCTCCTCTTCTCTCTACTACTAGTAGTAATAGTAATAGTATTCTCCACCATCATCAATCATCTTCTCATACTTCTTCTACATTAAAAGTAAGCCCTAATTATTCAACCCCCCTAACCACTAAAAATCAAACTCAACCAAATTCACCCATTAATCTTCCTGATGCACTCGTTTCATTCGATTGGATGCTCAATTCTAGGTCTGGACGATGCAATGTTCGTTCTCTCAATAAATTATTAGGTAGTATTGTCAAAATGGGTAAGTACCGGACCGTCCTTAATCTCTTTGAGAAAATGCAACTTTCAGGTGTTGAGGTTGATGCTTGTACCATAAACATCGCAATTAACTGTTACTGCCACTTGAATCGAGTTGATTTTAGTTTCGGTCTATTAGGTAGCATTTTCAAACGCGGTTGTGTACCGGATTCGTTTACCTTCAACACTCTGATGAAGGGGCTTTTCGCTCAATGTAAATCTTCTGAAGCTAGCAAGTTGTTCGTAAAGCTGGTGGGAGAGAAGCTGATAGAACCTGATGTGTATACTTATGGGACTGTGATAAACGGGCTTTGCAAATCACGGAACACTAAAGCCGCTATCAAGTTACTCAGGAACATGGAAAAAAATAATTTTGAAGCTAGCACCCATTGCTACACCATGATCATAGATAGCCTTTGCAAGGATAGAATGGTCGGTGAGGCTAGGAGCCTATTTGATGAAATGATTGAGAAAGGCATTTCTCCAAATGTTGTCACATATACCTCCTTGATTCAGGGCCTTTGCAACGGTGGTCTATGGGAAGACGCTATCGGATTGTTAAGCGAAATGATGGAGAAGAAAGTATCGCCGAATGTACGTACTTTCAATATATTGGTAGATGCACTTTGCAAAGAAGGAATGGTACAAGATGCACATGATGTACTAAAAGTGATGGTTGAAAGAGGTGAAGTTCCTGACACAGTCACGCACAATTCCCTGATTGAAAGAGGATGTACTAAGAGTTACGAAGCTCTAAAGTTGCTCATAAAGCTAGTGAGAGAGAGGAAAATAGAACCTGATTTAGTTACTTATGGGACCGTGATAAATGGGCTCTGCAAATCAGGGGACACTAAAGCTGCTATTGAGTTACTCAGGGGTATGGAAAAACATAATTTTGAGTCTGGCGATATTGTACACTCCTACACTGCAATTATAGATAGTCTTTGCAAGGAAAAAATGGTCAGTGATGCTGTGAGCCTATTCGCTGAAATGACTGAGAAAGGCCTATCTCCAGATGTTGTCACATATAACTGTTTGATTCAGGGCCTATGCAATTTTGGTCGATGGAAAGAAGCTACTACGTTATCAAAAGAAATGATGGAACGAAATGTCTTTCCTGATGTATATACCTTTAATATATTGGTGGATGCACTTTGCAAAAAAGGGATGGTACAAGAAGCAGAGGATGTACTAGAAGTTATGATTGAAAGAGGTGAAATTCCTGACATAGTCACATACAATTCTCTGATAAAGGGGCTTTTTGCTCAAGATAAATCTTCTGAAGCTAAGAACTTGTTCTTAAATCTAGTGAGAGAGAGGAAAACAGAACCTGATGCAGTTACTTATGGGACTGTGATAAATGGGCTTTGTAAATCAGGGGACATCAAAGCTGCTATTGAGTTACTCAAGAACATGGGAAAACATAATTTTGAGGCTTATGAAATGGTGCTTTCCTATAATGCAATTATAGATAGTCTTTGCAAGGACGGAATGGTTAAGGATGCTATGAGCCTATTCTCTGAAATGACTGAGAAAGGCATTTGTCCAGATGTTGTCACATATAACTCTTTAATTCAGGGCCTATGCAAGGATGGGAAGTTTGAAATTGCTAGAAATTTTTTTGATGAAGTTTTCTCCACTGGATTGCAACCTAATGTTCGCACATATACTGTAATGATAAGTGGACTTTGCCAAGAAGGGTTGTTTGATGAAGCGAAAGAGTTGCTCGTGCGAATGGAAGAATGCGGCTGTGTTCCGAATGAAGTCACTTACAGGGTTATAGTGCAAGGATTTTTGAAGGGAAGCCAATTTCACGAGGCATTATTACTTGTGGAGAAAATGGTCGGAAGGGGTTTCTCACTTGATACATCTACTAGTTCAATGTTACTGGATACGCTTTCAACAAGAGAAGAAGATCCTACTGTCCTTGAGATGATTCACAATTTTGTACCGAAGGATAAGTAATTTAGTCTAAGTTCCGACTTGCAACATAGTTTCATCGCAATCTCCATTTGTCCATGAAGATTGAGGCAATGTTTTGACAAACATATGGGGCAGCAAAGGCTATATAAGGAATGCGGCTCTATCAGTATAATCTCATTTGATATAGGCAATTTAAAATGTTGGAGTTTAAACTAGCACTCATTGTTCTACTATGAGGAGGCTTTGTGCATGTGATTCCTGGAGATTCGGGTATCATGGGGTCAATATCAGTACCAAATTTAATCTCATCAAATACGGGCAATGAAAATTTTTACTTTCTTGGTAAGTCCACATACCTCACTTTTCTCTCCTTGGAATTTGCCCATGAAGGTCCTTAATTTGATAGCTTACTTTCTATTTTCTATATAAATTACAAGCACAAAATACACAATGATTCTCATTCAGGACGGTATTTAATTCTTCCTCAAATAGTATAAATTTATCTATATTATTACTTCGGTCAGTCTAGTTTATAACATTGATTCGTGATTGAGATTGACTTTATTTTTGTCGTTAAAAAGTTCAATATCTTCATATGGGATATTTCCATGTTGTTTAGTTTTGTTATTAGAGATTGTAATTTTAATACTGATAGTCCCAATGGATATCTTGTCCTCTGTTCTATCTGGTCTCAGGGCCATTGAACCATCAATTTTTTTAACTAATAAAGTCTGCCTCGTTTCTTATAAAAAGAAAAGAAAAGAAAAGAAAAGAAAAAATGATTTTCATATAGGAGATACCTTAATGGTAAATAGCTAAGTAATCTTGAATTTATTTATCTTTTAGTTGTTCAAAGTTCAAACTATATGCAGTTGTCAAACTACATGCACTGTTTTTACACTGGATTCCTAATGAATTAGCAGTGATCATTGGTTAAAGGCCTAAATTTATGTGGATTTGAAACTTTTCTTTCCTCTTGCTGTTCTCCTTCTGTATCAGCAGTTGATTTGCTGCGCACGTTGTCCTTTTTTTTTCCCCTTTGTTCAAGTGATTAGGCCTATGAATTTATGAATAATACAGACAGTAAAACTGATAGCTGTGTGCCCTGTCTATAGTTTTTACTTGTTCTTCTATTTTATAAAATTTATCTGATTTAAATATCCAACCTATAGGTTTGTAAATAAATACCTAGATATTGTTGCTGCTGCACATTTGCATGGGGAGGTGAACTGTTCACTTGGAGGTTGTGCAGAGATGGAGAAACAATGGAATAAAAGGGAAACATATAAGATTTGGGGGTCTGGGAGGGGTAGGGTGTAGTTGAATAGCATCCAAATGCTCTAAAGTTTGAATTAGTGTTACATGGGAGACTATATAATGTGATTCCATATTCCCAGTTCTACCCCAAACATCCAACTATTCAATCAATACGTTTGCCAATATCTCTGGACTAACGAAACTAGTGGCTACTTGGTCAAGGTGTATAGTCTGTCATTCACTCAATTGTGTAACGAACTCAATATGATAATTTATATAGGGTGCTATACCCCCAAAAATTACATACTTTAAATCATAGTTCTTTGAACATGGAACTTCCTTGTACCTTCATTTGTTCTTGTATTTTCCTTTTGCCTTTTTTTTGCATCATTGCCTTCCAAATGCTCTTTGCGTTCTTAATGTTGTGATGGCTGACTGACAGATAATGCAGTCGAACTGTCGAAGAGAGCAAAGGGAGAGGCAGCAGCATGGGTAGAGGACGTGGTGGTGATCCACTTTACCAGATTTTAATCGAGAAGTCTTTTTAACTGATGATTGATTTCCAATGATCTCTTCACTTTTTGTCCCTCCTTTTGTAGCTTCAGTGAGCTCACATTTGTACCGGAATGAGTCTTATTTTCCTAGTCTTATCAATAGCTTTTGTTTTTGTTTTGCTGATGTGTGAGCATTTTTCTCCTTGAAATTTTGAATTGATTGTCATTTTTCTGACTGCCAAAAATTTATATTTGATTTGGTGGTGATTTTGTGTGGTCTGTGATGTTACTGCTGCCTGTTTCTAACCAAACCTTTTTTATTTTGGTTAAACATATTGCCAAAGCAATTATGGTTTTGCCAGTCTATCAAGAGTTGTACCTTATGTTTCCGAAGTTGTACATTACTCTCGCAAGTCATAATTGCTCTGACAATAGTTCCACCAATTTCTTATGGTTAGAATAGAGTATACCGTGCCGTAAAGGCAAAAAAAAGAACAACGTAAAAACTTGCATGAAATAAAAAATTGCATTTAGAACGATAACAAATAACAAAGATGCGATTGAACCTGGGTATTCTCCTGCCTTGTCGCTGTACCATTGAGGTACTATGTTTTCGTTTATGTTCCCTTTTCTAACTTCTTTTTTGTTTAAACATGTTGTCTCAAATATTTCGGTGTATGGTGTATTCCAAATTAATAATCTCATTGTTTTCTAAACATGATCAATTTCTAAAATAAAGTGTGTGGAACAGACGGACAATATTTGGTACAAAATTCAGCTATTAAAATAGGACTTTGAATCAATTCCATTTTTTTCCTGTACAAATAATTAACGTATTCAAAATTTGGTAGTGTGTGGTTAAGCTATTGTGTTATTTATAATAAAGATATCCACCTGGGTTTCGGAGATCTCGGGTTCAAGCATCACTCGGGGGGGGGGGGGGGGGGGGGGGGAGAATTTTATAATTATTTGTAGTTAAAAAAAGGGAAAATTTAGAGCTTTCTATTTATTTATTTATTTAAAAAAAAACGTTGTGAGTGGAGAGCTTTTTTGAGTGTATATTATTAATGCAAGTGCTTTATTAATGATTTGACATTTTGATGCGTATAAAACTTACCGTATACACATTAATATAGATACATAGTGGTTGGCCACCGAGGGAGAGGGGAGTGAAGGGAAACGGGGTTCTCGTGGCTCGAGCCTAGGCGTGGGGTGAAAAGACCCACTCTTTTTTCTACTATGCTAGCACCCCATGTATATAATCCTCTCAATTTTTATATATCGAAAAAAAATAGAAATGTGTTCATAAGCCAGCCAAACTTGCTAGCATGGTATAGTTCGATTAGTTTCAGAGTTAATACTTTTAAGAAAGGAATTGGCATTTTTTATCCCAGTGAAGTTATTTTCTAAACATTAAAGATGTTGCCAACGTTTAGATTGAGAGTTATTTGTTGGGGAACATTTCTCGTACATGTCAAATCATACATGTTATATACATGGATTGGGGTTTTTAAGGAAATGAACAGATGAATTTTGATGAAACTTGGTGAAGATAATGTCCGTATTTAATAGATTATCTCCACCAAATTTTATCAAAAAATTTAGAGATAATGGGTTATAAGGTCTCGCTCTGTAATGTTTTATAACACTGAGGACAAACTCATGTTTAATAAAGAGAACTAGTACTAATTTCATAATTTAATTTTGCAATAAGGACACTTTTCATAATATTAATTTATTTTAAAGAAAATGATAAATGTTGATGGAAAAAAATATCCTTAATATAAACATCTCTTAGCCCCTCCTCCCCACCTAAACTTCCAATACCACATCTCTCTCTCTCTAGATTCCATTCAACCATCAAATACTCTCCTCTGTCTCACCAACGACCTCACCTCCACCACCACCACCACTTGATTCTCCAATCGTATCGCCGGGAGGAGCGCCGTTCACATCATCTTTTTCTTCTTCTTTTTTTCTACAGGGGCAATCATAAAACAGATATAACTTTTGATTGAACCATTGGATTTAACTGATTTTTCGGATATGTTATTCGGAAGACAAAGTTACTATACTTGCGCGAAAATCAAGACGATCAGAGGTCGTTTTGCTATCGAAATCGAACAATTTCTACAGCCCAGCCGGATTTTGAAAAAAAATTTGATGGTTCCTCTTTTTTTTTTTTTACGAACCCTACGTTGATCCACATATATAAATAGAGTGGGTGTTGATATCATTAATTTTGTTATTCTATGTTTTGTAATGGTGCTAAAATCATTTTACCACATTCTGATTATTGTCCAAGTGGTGTTACCTTTTAGTTGTTGTCCAAGTGGTGTTAAATGCATTTAGCACCTTCTAGTTGTGGTTTAGCACCTTCTGGTCGGTGCTAAATGCATTTAGCACCTTCTGATTGCACCTTTAAGTCATGGTTTAGCACCTTCTGGTCGGTGCTAAATGCATTTAGCACTTTCTGGTTGCTGTCCATGTGGTGCTAAATGCATTTAGCACTTTCTAGTTGCTGTCCAGAAAGTGCTAAATGCATTTTAGCACCTTTTGGTTGCTTTTAGTGTCATAATGAGCGTGAGATGTTATAAGGAAGTGGTATTAGTATATTTTTTGTACAGTGTCCTTACTTTACACGGCTAATTTTTAAGTGACATTTATAATTATGTTATTATTAAAATGAGCCATTATGCCTAATTGTCCCAAAAATTTAACCAAAGAAGTTGCTTAACTAAAAAATTGGTATATGTGCACATTTTTTGCTATTAAAATTTTAGATATTTATCAACCCACTTCTCGGTTGAATTTATGAAATTTGCTAGTAATGTTCGATCTCTAGTCATGAAGATTATCTCCACCAATTTTTTATTCATTTACCCTCCTCAAAAAGTCCAATCCATATATATGGTATTTTATGTGAAATTTTCCCTGCTAATATATTATGTAACATTAACATCTTTTGATTAAAATCATAACATATAATATACTGTTAAAAATTATTATATTATAATTCAGGAGAAGTGCTTGGTTATTTGTTAAAAAGATGTAGTTTTGTCAAAAACAATATAGGGACCGATCCTTTAGTGGCAGACGTTTATCACCAATGACAGATGTTTTTAGTGACAATTTAGTCAATAAAAGTGCGGTCATTTTACGGATGACCCGCACTAGATCTGGGCAGTATACATGCATACATATATATATATATATATATATATCTACACATACTACTTCTGTATATAGTGTTGGTCTTGTGATATGAGATGAGACATGATTTTTTTTTTGATGGTTTTGCCATGGGTGCTTTGCTTTGAGCTCAAATGGCCAGGCATCACTGTTGGTTCGGCAGCGAGGTTAGAATTTAGGATGCGTTTTCGCAGCTTCATTTTGAAAGCGATTGCTTGTCCTTGAATTGGGACGAATCCTACTCGTCCTAAACCGGTCGTTTCATTGATGTTGATGCTAAAAACTATCCAACTGCTTGTAGTATATGCAAGGCTGTTTGTGTGCAGGGAAGGTAGTTTTGTATCTTATAGTTTAGCCAAGTTTGCGAAGAATGCTGATTCTATTTTGTGGATGAAAGAGATCGACTCTTGAAGTCCTGTACCTCGTACACAGATGTTTCACCCTTTTCTTATTAATGCTGTCCCTTTCCTTATTAGGAAAAATGCCCCCATTTTTTGGGATTGTCTCATCATGATAGTAGACAAATTCTATAGTTAACCATTAATTATGTTGAAATTCGTTCATCCTTGCAAAAGTATTAGACAAGCTAAAGTACAGCCGGTAATGCTCAATGCACACTCGATAATGCTGAAGTTCGACATGAGCATTACTTGATTTTGCGCTTTTCTATTAGAGCCAGCCAGTAGGGGAAAATACACCTGCAGAGTAAGTAAATAGCAGGCACGTATGAATACTTAATTGGAAATGACCGTCTACTTGCAAGTTGGTGTTTGGCCAAACCTCAAACCAACCCACTTCTGAACCTGACCCAGTGCGGTTTTACTTAAAAAACCTAAACCTGTTCGGCCAAGGTGTATTATACTACAAGAAGAATATTTTAAAGAAAAAATATAATATTCCGAACAGGTGAGGTCAAACGGATTAAATTTATGCAAATCCAAAGCCTCCCCGACGTTAAAAAGTCCTGTCCCAAACCCAATCCTTTCAGGTCGGGTCAAAAACATACCGCGTTGAGTTTTATTGCCATCCCTACTCCCTCCTTATCCTTGGACTAGGCCTATATGGTTGAGATGCTACATCTCTTATACCTCGTGAAAGAGAAAATAATTTGTCACTTTGTACAACCTCTTTGATTCATTTATAGCAATCAAAATTACACACAAATTCGAACTACATGAGTATTTCTGATAATTTTTGACACGAGTAGCATGAAGTTACATTATAGATTTGTAGTGGTAATACAACAAGAACCAACTCCTTGTATATAAGTCACACCACCAAGATTCCAAGAATGGTAATAAAATAATTGTGTTTGCTTATAGAGAGGTTGTTTACCAATAGCTTGGCCAAACATCAAAAGAAACAATAATATGATCTCTCGTGCTTGATGTTTGTCTATGGTAACAAGAAAAAGGCCGTTTCTCGTTCAGACAGGACTTTCTCAGGACGAAATTTGGCGAACCGATCGCATAAGAGACTGACCGCAGAACAAAAATGTTTGGAGGGAAGTGGCATAAGTAATATGCTTTTTATCTAGAACTAGAACTGAAACTGCATCTGGGGAGTGTAACCTAGAGCCTCAAGGTGAGCTGCCATTGCTTTGTTCATTGGTGGTGGTCCACACCTCAATATCTGCATATATAACCCATTCAAGAGATTAGCCATTTCTTAAAAGGAAAAAAAATCTTTTCTTTTTGGAGGGAAAGAAAATTGAAAATTCCAATGACCTCCCCTTACGTTCTTTAATTTGCAAATTTTGCATATAAACATATAAAGAAGCGTTTATTTTCATAATTGGAAAATTATACGGAAACTTTCATATATAAAAGAAGGTGAGTAAACCCGAATGACATGGGAGGTCAGTCACAAATCACAATGTAATTACCAAACCAAATGTCATCCACTGCGATTTCTCAAAACATAGTTGAGACCATTGTTATGGGGGGGGGGGGGGGGGTCGTTGTGAGAGAGAGAGAGAGGGGGGTTGGGGGTTGAGAATGTCTACCTGAACATCAGGTGCCGGTGACGGACAATGTGATTCAATTATATCCTTGGACACGAACCCAACTCCACCAGTCCATCCTTCAGGTGGCTGCGCACATATTGATTCAGGTCACAAATAAATAAATAACCCTTTGCATTGTTCCACTAATAATTGTATCAAAATTTAACAGGGGCACAGCAAAGTTTTCACAAGAATGTCCCGGTGGTAAAGGATCAATACGTATATATCCTTCTTTTGTTTTTTATGAGTTCCAAAGATATTGTAAAAGAAAGAAAAAATAAGAAGGTGGACTTGTTCTAAAATCTAATTTCTTCCCAAGGTTGAATTCAAGTCTAGAAAAAAGTGATTTTGGCTTCAGAAAAAGTTTCTTAAAAATCAATCAACAGTAGAGATACTTTAAAACAATGTAAACAATAGGAAAGCTGCATAACAAAAGAACGATACCTGATTTAGCACATAGTATATATTAAAACGGGTAGGGAAACTCGTGGCCAAATTATCCAGCTCTTCCTGCAAATAAAATTCAATTAAAATTACTTCAATGCATCAATCAATAGCGTCATTACCTTAAAATAAATAAAAATAAAATAAAAAATCTCGTAGTCCATGTTTCTCCTATGTGATCAACACTTTTTTTTTGGTTTCCCACGAAGTGTCCCCACATCACATTCAATGCAGGACTAGTCCCCACTCGCGGATCTGAGGTTGCTGCTGGCCACAATGGTTTTGAACCTGCCGGGGTTCAAACTTGAGATGTCCAGTGGTGGACTCAAGGTATCTAGGCCTCTTTGAGAAACCTAGCTTATCCGCCAAGCCATGAGCATGACCACATTAACCATCGTATCTGATAGCTGCAACGACTTTATATTTGTTCACGTTGCCGAGACCTACCCCTAAATCACCTAGCACAAGGGCAGGTCCTATTTTCCCCATAAAAAATCCCATTTTCCCTAGAAGGTAATGCAAAAAACCAATTATCTAGCTGTAGATAAAGCACAAATTGATAACCTATGAAGCATAGACTCAACACGCGACACGTGTTTCGACACGACACGTGACACGCAATTTTTCCAAAATGTAGGACACGGCACGTGGGGGAGACACGTTCTTAATTAATTACTTAATTATATATGCAATAAACATTGTAAATACTTAAGAATTCAATAAAATGAAACTAGATTGCATTAATAACCCATATACTCAAAACATGATCACTAACATACATAGACTTAATTGTTCCATAATTAAAGCGTCAAAAAGCATACATAGACTAAATTGTTCTATAGAATGATAGAAAAAAAAAAGGGGAATATAAAAAGTGGCTTAGTTGCCTCATTCTCAGTTGATGTTGCAATGAAGAAATGCTAGGAGTAGTAGCCATCTAAATCAATTATCAAGTATTAGAGACTATAATTAAATTCAAGCGTCGGAGAGAGTATCGGAGAGTGTCGGAATGTCCGACAAGTGTCGGACCTGACACGTGGCCTCCAAGAGAGTGTCCGTGCTTCATAGCTGATAACATTTGTAACTCATCAATGATAAATGTTGATAAAGCACAAAATCGTTCTACATGGTATCAGAGCTTGGTTTTCTGGGAGGTCCAAGGTTCAAGCCTTGGCACCTCCGTCCCCCATTTGTTAATCCGAAATTCGAAATTTGTCTGCTCTTCACGTGTGTGTATGGGGTCGCACATGAGGGAGGGTATTAAGCATGATATTCATTATGGTCCCTTCTCCTAACAACTTAAGCTTTTGAGAGAGACGGTTCTTAACACCACCATTCTAGAGGTAGCTAGCCCTTACTAACTCAGTGTCATGATCTTATCTGTGTCCCTACTCATATTCTGTCTGTAGCTTTGGTTCCCAAAGTTGTCATAAATACTCTTCAGTACGCTTTTCTCAGCACATACTTCTTGATAAGCTGAATTCACAAATAAACACACTCCTCTAGCTCAAGCGGTCAAGCCGTCTAAGCTCCCATGCGCATCTATACTTCTCATTGCTGAGGCCAAGGGTACTTAAGGATCATTTGGTTTTTGAGATTCAGCATAGAAAGTGGACCGCTGGTAAAGGTTTTATTGATTGTGGGCACGACAATTGAGCAAAAAGGCTGCTTCTTTATCAAAATTTGTATGCACCAAAAAACCCATGATTTTTGCATGTAATAGCATTATGACCCAATTCTGGAGACTTCCGACCCTGTTTTTTGGGTACCATTATATTAGTAGTAAGATGACCACTGATTGAATATTTTTTACAGATATTCTGGTGATATGAACTACTCAGATAGATAATTCTGTGCAAAACCAGCTGATCTGGACTTCATCTTCTAATGGAACATTCTTTGGCTAATGGACTTCATAATATAACAGATTCCTAAGGAACAAACGGATTCCTTCTTTTAAAATGGCTTTCTTTTTCGATGAGAAGACAAAGGATTCTGGGAATCCCTGTGGTCCCTAAAAGGGTGTATTGACTATCCCAGAATCAGAAATCAGAGATCATCTTTTTGCTGCTAGAGAAGTCTGCTCTTTGGTGGAGAAGTTATTACTTTCTCCAGTATCAGTTCCTATTCGCTCTCGATTTGTACATCGTTATGAGAAGACACTAATACCTTAAGCATTTACATATTGGTAGACGTGTTTACATGGAAGATGGAAAACTTCCATTCGAACACACTACAATTAGCATTCCGAATATTGTTTTTCTATTTTTTTCCCTCGGTTTTGTTTTTTTCTCCAGAAATAGAGAAATGTTAAAGAAGTAGAAAATTTATGACGCGTGCAATCTAACATCAAAGGAAGTATTATATCTATAAAATACAAAACATATATAATATGTCAGTAATCAGTATGCTTATTTGATGTACTTTTATAAATAGGTGTAGTAAAATCCTTAAAGTAAATTGAAAGCACATGCAACTTAACAATATTTTACAAGTGTAATTATTTTCTCTTATTAATCACTCTAATACCTAAAAATAGCTCAATTTACCATACCGCACTTTACAGCGTGTGACATATTGCATCTGCAATCCATGTAGGGAACGATCCACATCCATGGTAAATTTAGCTGCTTCTAAATTCATCAACCAGGTCAGTTTCATAAAGATTTTCTTTCCTGCCCAATTTACTTAATAGTATGAAAAGGGAAAAAAACATAAGCAATGTGGCTATGTCGGGTTCATACATATGTATTATGTAGTATATAGTATTATTTTTGGTATTTTTCTTTTGTGCACAGTTTCGGTCTTATTATAAAAAACCTTGTACCCTCTTTATTAATGTTGGACTGAATAATAAACCCATTAGCATTCTTAAAATGTGTTTTTGCAATGTTTAAAAAAGTGTTTTGGGGCGTGCATCAATGCACTTTTGGCCAAAAACATGCTTAGGTGTAATAGGAAGTGCTGACTGATGTGTTGGCGTACGCGTTTTGGATGAGGCATGCGCTTTTCTCAAGGCTTACGCTTTTTACGCGTAAGCATTTAGAGCATAGGCTTTGTAGATTTTTAAAAAAAAAACCGTGTAGTTTAGTTCAAAAGGGAGAGAAAATAAACAAAACAAAGTATTGAATTACAACTGGGACTCTGCTACTGCTTTAGATGTTTTGTTTAGTTTAAAAGGGAGGGAATGATAAGCAAACTAACATGCTAAATTATAACTAGGACTACTACTGCATTATATATGTTTTTCAGTTTCAAAGGGTGATAAAAATAAACAAAACATTATATTAAAGTACAACTAGGCCTCTGTTACTGCATTAGATTCACGAAAAGAAAAAAACAGTGAAGCATAGTTAAGAGGAGAGGAGAGGATCTGCGATGAGATCAAGGATTCTCCATTCCTCTATTTCGAGGTCTATTCCACGGAATCAGCAGAGAGATGCTGCTACCTCAAGTTCCAATGTTTTTTGAGTCTATTCGTGATATTATTTATTCCTTCGCAAACAGGAGGAAATATGAGCTCCAATTTTATGTTTATGTTGGTATCTAGTCTTAATTTTGTAAAGACTTTTTATGCCATTAGGTTTTCATTGGTCATAAAGTGTCAATTGTGACATGTGAGCGCTTGAGTTGTTCTCCAGATATTTCTTTTTCTTTCTATTTGAAAATATTTTGTACGAAAGGCTTATGCCTCGCCCTATGCCTTTGCCATTTAAAACACTGGTTTTTCGTTATTTTGAGACTCTCATTTCTTGAAAAATGGGAAATCCAAGCTATTGCTCAATCTTCTTCTGAGACCAAGTATCGTAATACGGCTTGTCCTATTTCACTGACAATTATCTGATCTATCTCTCTCTCTCTCATCATGCTTTCATAAGCGCCCAAGCACATTCATACCAATTAAATTTTTGTTCGTTAGCACTATAAAACTCGCACTATTACTTCAAACTTTTGTATCCTCGCTTCTGTTGGCCAATTGCTTAAGTAAATTTCAAACTGCCGCTCTTTAAATTTTTACTTGGCAAACTCTCTTCACCAGTTTTTACCTTTTGTATCCTCCTTACTTTGAAGTATTATGTGCTTAGGCAAAACAATTTCAGCAAAAGAGTGCTTTACTTGCGCAAAATGTCATCATGAAGAAAATTAACAATAACTTATTAACCCAATCAAAATTTAAAGCATTCCTCGCCATCTCAGTGGTTATGAGGTATTTGGGGAGAGGGAGGGAGGGCGAGAGAGAGAGAGATACCTTCAAAAGAATGTCTTCGTAAGAGACATTGGCATATATAAGATGTACGTTTGTTTCATCTCTCGGGTTCTCTAGTATGGCTCTAGTAACCTAACAAGAAAAGCAAGAGATTAGCAACAGGCATATTCAAAAATAAAAATGAAAAATAAGGTCCAAGAATGGGGAGAGCCATCATCTCGTCTTTTCACCATTAAGGTACAAACCTGGAACATTGGAGTAATGCCAGTACCTCCAGCAAGCATCCCAAAAGCCCTAACTTGGCCAGGTTGATACTTGAACCGTCCCTAGAGTTGCACGTAAATAGTTCAATAAGTTCTTAGCAAAACTGTGGTCTGGGATCCGGAATGGAGAGAGATAGAAGGGGAGATAATAAAGTTTACCTTGGGTCCCTTCACAGCAAGGGAAGCACCTTCATGCAATTCTCGGAAGTGGTGGGACATCCTTCCTTGCGGATACATCTACTCTATACAAAACCAGAAAACATCATCGACTCAATTAGAAAAGAACAAGATGAATACTAAATCCGCATATAATAATTGATAAAAAGTTCAGTCTAGATCTATGAGGAATGTTTACCGTTTGATCATCAAAGTACCTTTATAACTAGTTCAAAGTACCCAACATCCGAGTCTAAAGTGGTTGGAGTATAGGCTTTGATAACTTCATCCCCCTGACTATCCTTTCCTCTGTTCAAGAAAATGCCAAAGTGAAAAGATAATAATCTCATGTCAAACACAACCATTACTGTTACAATAAATGCACTCAGATTGTTATGTTAATTGGCCATTATCATACCTGCAACTGATATGTTGTCCAATTGGAAGCCCTAGCACAGAAGTCGGTGTTGGTAGAACAAATCTAAACTTGGCCACATTATGGCTGAGCTCGGTCCGTTTGACAAGTTTGAATTCCTTAAACTTCTCAGGGTTCAAGCAACCTACAAAGATATCACGCTGTGAATAGAAGAAAAAAAAGAGAGGAATAGATTGATGATGGAAATGTGTGAAAACTAAGAAATAAAGTGATTAGCTAACTCTTTCATATAGAAAGGGTGAATACAACAGCACAAACAGAGAGCACCCAAAAAAGAAAAGAGAAATTAAAATGAAGAAAAAGGTTGTTATCCCTGAAGAAAAACCAAGGAGGTCTCATTTGGTTTGGGGTGAATTTCTCGCCTAGGTGAAAACTACTTTCACCTATTTGACATTGAATTTTATTCAATATTTTTGCAATAAATTGCATAATCAGAGTGTGTGCATTTGTGCATAATTGTCTATGAACCAAAATAGGGTAAAAATACTTTTGACTATTTTATTTTTCACCCTGAACAATGGGCCCTATCCCCCTATGAATGTTTGATTCCACATGAATTAGAAAAGGCAAATTATGTAGATCTCCTCGTATGTTAGGCATAAGTAGAGCATCCACAATGGGTAGTACAACTAATAGTATAATTAGGATATTTTGTACTAGTTTAATCTTGTACAACTGTAGTTTTGCAACAATGGAACAGATAATGTAGCTTATACGAGAAAGTAAGGTCCGCAAGAGATTGGGACAAGAAACAATGGAACTGGCACTGGATGAGCTAGACCAGCTCGTAGAAAAGAAAATACAATGAAGTCAAAAGCATAATCACTTTAAGATATATTTTTAAGTGCAAACAAATAGTACTTAAAACCAACCAAAGGTAACTTCATAAGACATCAAACGACCAGTGCATGGGCTGAACTAGTCAAGCTCATGGGAGAGGTTGGAACGAGCTAGAATAGCTTATTCCACTATGACCCAAGGTTGTGTAGCTCATGAGATCTAGAATAGAGCTCTTCTGTCGCGTTTGAACACCTTGATTTTCATTATTAATTATCAAATAGGTCAAACAAGAATCAGATATGATTCAAATTGTGATGATCTTGGAATACTGACAATTTCCACAAAGATCATGCATTTGCTGTCTCAAATTAATCTTTCTTTGCCTTGGATATTAAATTTTCTCTTGGTTAACTACTACAACTAATGGACGACAAATTGTTAAAACATTGTTGACCTATTTCAATTTCATTTGTATAGTTCAACTCGAAATCAGTGCTACACCCTCTTTTTTTGTTTTTTTTTTACTTCCCTTGTTTTGTTTTTTTATTTCCATGAAGGGTTCCCATCTAGAGTACCGCACTAATCCCAAGGATAGGTTTAGAACCTTTGATATTTTCAACCCACACTTGTCAATTTCTAAAAGTAAAACAGAGATCAGAATTCAGAAAGTAAAAAAAATGTAAAGCACCATTCACATACCATCTTCAGAACAACCTTTCCAATTTTGAAGTAATTTAACTATAGACGTAACGTTGGCAAATGCCTCTGAAATTAAACTCACAAATTATTTACTGTGGACTAAATGACAACCTAAATATTCATAACCAAAAGTAACTTCTGAACATCACTGAAGGCCAATTATTGTTCAGTCAGGTCCTCAATAATTATTATGAACACTCACAAACATGATGCTAGGTAGTTGTTCTTGTGCAGCTAATCTTAACATTACCAGAAAACATTTCGCAAGCATCCTTATTGTTATAATCTTTTACAGGAAAATTATTCCACACATTTGAAAATGCAGAAAAATGCAATATGTGAATATATGGAACGACGAAAATGACCAAGGCAATAAGAAGGTCAAGAATTAGAAGAATAACAATTCTTGGATGACACAATGATGTGTCTTCTAGAGTCTACTTGTGAGTTGTGACGAATCCAGTTCACTGACAAATGTATTGTTGCCACATCATCATTTCCCCTTAATGTGTCCCCAACACGTGTCTCCGTAGAAGTACTCAAGAAATTGTAAAGTTTGAAAATAACCAATGTCTCATAGTTCATAAGACATTAAGAAAGTTATCTTAATGAAAATAAAGATCCAAGGATGATAGTGATAGCAAAAAAAAGGAAGCTCAAATAGGTAAGCTTGCGGAGGAAATAGAAACAGTCAATGCCAGACAACAACAACAACAACAACAACAACAAGCCTTTATCCCACTAGGTGGGGTCGGCTACATGGATCAAACGACGCCATAGTGGTCTGTCGTGAATCATATCTCTAGTGAAACCATTCGCCTCTAAATCCTTCTTAATAGTTTCACCTATAGTTTTTCTAGGTCTTCCTCTGCCTCTAACAACTAGGCTTCCCTCCATATGATCAACTCTCCTAACCATGGCATCTGCAGGTCTCCTCCATACATGCCCAAACCATCTAAGTCGAGATTCAACCATCTTTTCTGTAATAGGTGCCACCCCAACTCCCTCTCTGATGGTAACATTCCTGATCTTATCTTTCCTAGTCTTGCCACTCATCCATCTCAACATTCTCATCTCAGCTACACTTAGTTTATTCTCGTGTTGGCTTTTGACCGCCCAACACTCAGTCCCATACAACATTGCTGGTCTAACCGCGGTACGATAGAATTTTTCCTTTTAACTTGAGTGGTACCTTTTTATCACATAACACACCCGAAGCTTTCCTCCATTTCAACCATCCTGCTTGAATCCGGTGATTTACATCTCCCTCTATCTCCCCATCTTCTTGTATAATGGATCCAAGATACTTAAACCGAGTGACTTGTGGTATGACATTATCCCCAACTTTTACCTCTAAGTTAGTAGTGCTCCGCCTTTTATTGAACTTGCACTCCATGTATTCTGTCTTACTTCTGCTTAAACGAAAGCCATGCGCTTCTAAATTTTGTCTCCAAGTTTCCACCTTCCCATTTAGCTCTTCTCTGGACTCACCCACTAGGACAATATCATCTGCAAACAGCATACATCGCGGTGCTGGCTCTTGAATGTGTTCCGTGAGTACATCCAAGACCAAGGTAAACAGATAAGGGCTCAAAGTAGATACTGAAAGGAAGCATATACTTTGAAAGTAACCTTCTAAGTGCAACTATTTAATTTGATGGAATGATTCTAACTCCCATGATGATATCTTCATTGGGCATTGAGCCAAAGTAGATATTATTTATCCCTTCTATATAGCCCTCCCGACATAATATCCCATTGATACCTATGGATAATGACCATTAAAGGTAGCCTCTTGGGCAAGCACATTAACTCAGTGGAGAGAGAGAGCTTGGAGCCAGCGATGACTCTATGTAACATGAACTTAGCCTGGTTTCAGTAAGAGAGAATATGATTGACCTATGGCATAGGTGCTATTTACAGCCACATGTAAATCTTTTGTTGTTTTCATTTCTCCAATCTCTATTCTCTATGTCAATCTATTCGTAATAATAATAATCGATATTCGAAGATGCTTACAAGTTTATTCTAGGCTTATCAGCTAATGTGGATTGAACTAGAGCCCAAATGGTCCAACAACTAACTAAATTTCCATGCTTCCATTAAAGTTGATACAATCATGCTTCTAGCTCCGAGAAGAGTATACATTATATAAATTACAAAAACATTAGCCCACTCAATACTTACATAAATTGGGATAACAAAAGAGCAACAAAAACCAAATTTTTAGCAATGTCGGCGTCTCAAGATAATATCAAGTTGGTGTTTGTGTTTTACCTCTTAATGCTGAATGGAAATCTATTCAGCATTAAGGGGTAGAACTGGTATTTGTTTTCTTACCTCTTAATATGGAATTACATTAAAATTTCTGCTTCTTAATGCTAAATTACTTTAAAATTTAGCTTTCAATGCTAAGAGGCAAGTCGTGTGCTAAATGCTTAATTACTTTAAACTTCAGCTTTCAGTGCTAAGAGGGTATTTGTTTTTCCCTCTGAATGCTTAATGAGAGTGTTTTAAGCATTCAAAGGTATATGATGATGTTTGTTTAAGAGGTTAACAGCCATGATTTAAAAAGGAAAAAAATAAGCATTCAGCACTCTGAACCCCACTGAATGCTTAAATGGTATCATTTTCATCTTCTATCCTTATTATTTAAAACATTATATACTCTCACAAGGGTAAAATAGTTGAAAGTGTTCTCATTCAGCATTCAAAACCAATTTGATTTAAACAAACACCTCAAAAGAGCTTGAATTCAGCATTCAACGCTCAACATTCAATCAGAGACGGACCCAAATATAAACAATTACAGAAAGACATACATGTATATAAACATATGCATATATAAATCATAACCAAATTGAGAGAGAGTAAAAAATGACCTTTACTATTAGGTTTCTTCTTCTTGTCGTTGTTGTTGTTGGAGAGATAGAAGTAGTAGTAATAGGCAGTGCCAGCACCAATGGCAACTAGAGCAACCGCCATCACCATCATTTCTGCTCTATGCGCTTCCATTTTCAACCCCCTTCTTCTGTATTTTTTTTTTTTATGATAGAATTTGGGAAGAAGGTGGGTGGGGGATTTTTCCAATTCAGAGAGAGGTGGGATTTGTATGTATTATTGTATTCTATTCTATTAGAGAGACGAAAAGAGAGTCATCGGAGAGAGAGAGAGAGAGAGTACCTAATTTTACTTCCAAAAGTCTAAATTTTAGTTGGGGGTTGATCGGGATAGAAATTAGGGGCAATTAAAAAAAAAAGTTTATTAGAGAAAGATTTTCACACTAAAGTTAAGGAATAATTTTTTTTTAAATAAAGGGCCTATTTTTTATTTTATTAATAATATGACATGTATTTTTTTTTTTATTATAAAATGACATCCCAATCCTTAAAATAAACTAAAAAAAATACCAATATGCATAAAAATATGGACTGCAATATGAACTTTGCAGTCTATATTTCACTGCAATATGAACTTTGCAGTCCATATTTCACTGCAATGTGAACTTTGCAGTCGATATTTTTAGTGCAAAGTTCATATTGCAGTCCATATTTTACTGCAATGTGAACTTTGCAGTCCATATTTTTAGTGCAAAGTTCATATTGCAGTCCATATTTCACTGCAATATGAACTTTGCAGTTCATATTTTTTGTGTAAATTTCATATTTTTTGTGTAAAGGGGTAATTTAGGTAATACATGACATGTTTTTATTAATAAATGATATTTAAATTTATTCAAATACATTCATTTAAAATATAAAACAAAATAGACCTCTTACACTAATTACCAATTAAAAATAGGCCCTTCATTCAAAAAAATATTATTCATTGGATTTTTGGTAAAAATCAATGTATAATAAGCCCTTCTACCTAATTTATAGTAGAAATTATCACACATGGCCCATCAATTGGGTTGGATTTGATTTTATTTTGTTGACTAAATTTTAATTTGTTTTAATTTTATTTACTAATTTTTTTGTTGTTTTTATTATATTTATTTAATTAGTAGAAGTATTTTTGTCATTTTAATTCTAAAACATTTTTATCATTTTAATTTACTCATTAAAACTAGTTAATTATTTCGATCATTGAATTGAACTGTTGGTTTTGTAAAAAATTCTGTTTGAATTCTTTTTTTTAGTATAATAAATTTTAATAGTAAAACATGCATGATACAACAAAAAAAAAAAGTTGCATTAAATTTTTTGGATTATAATTTTTTGATTTTGTGCAAAATTTGCTTTGCAATCCATATTTTCTAGCATATTATTATTCTTGGTGTTTGTATGAATAATTATTCATTTCTCAAGTGTTATGCATATTTTTGCATTCCTATTCTTTTGAAAGCACATTTTATTTTCAATAATTCAACATATTTTGATTACTACAATTTCTTTAAAAGTTCAAACTATAAGTAATGTATTCAATTATATCGTTGTGGAACCCATTATCACAATTTAGCTTCTATAAATAGAATAACTAAGAATCACATTATCATAACTATAGCAAGTCCATCGGCCAGGTTTCAAAAAGATTGATCAAATGTGTTAATTGTGTTTTTATAAGTATATTCAATTTTCTTTATCTATATTTATACATTTTAGATTATTGAAGACGTGCGTATCCAAATTCTTGGACGAGGACTAGTACAATTGAGATCAAATATATAGACAAATTCTTAATTTTAAACTTTGAATTCACCCCACTAATATATCCATACATTAAAATTTATTTTAAAAATAAAACTCATATACATATATATATATATATATATATTTGTGGTTGTGGGGCGAGTTCAAAGTATTTTGAGAAGTGAGGTGAGAAGCAAAATTTCCGTGAATGCATTTAATAACTCCTTTTATTTTATTTTTTGTTTCTAAATATATAGTGCAAAACTAAATATACAATTTGATGAAGGCAATTAGCACAGTACCCTTTGGTATACTAATTTGCTAGCCAGGCCGACCAAGAGGTGACGCATGGCTTTACTTGTCTCCGCATTGCAGAGCTACATTAGCGTGAGCCTCAGTTGAAACTTAGGTATGCTAAGAAAGCATCACATACCTCAAAGCTATCTTGCGCAGACCTAACATCCTGCGCAGTTAGAGAACGGGAGCAGGTAGTGATAGTATGGCCAATTAGTCCTCAGTGCACAGGGTGCCATGCATGCCTTTAATGCATACTAATTGCATTTAATGCTCCGAATTAATAGGGAAGTGATATCAAGTGATTGGCATGGCTGATCAACCATTACTAATAATGAAAGAGCTATATACCTCAACCACCACTATGGACAAAGCTTACAACAAGTTTGCTATATATATGAGCATTTACTTCGGTCGTTTCAGCATTGAATACAAGTGATCAAGATAGAACATGAGAGATTTACATTTAGGATATCTTTTACCATTCATTAACAAGCACGCTAAATGCACTAGAGCTAGACTTGATTGGTATTAAATAGACAATGTAGTGAGACACTTTATATACCAATTGTAATTGTTAGGTTAATGGAAAGTTGCAATTCCTTTTATAACCAAAACTCCGCTTTATAATATTATAGGTTATAAAGGTTGTGTGAGCTCCTTCATAGAGGTGAATTATGCCCTATCTTAAAAGGTTGAACATTTCCTATAACTCTGTTTATCTATTTACATATTCTTTAACCATCTTGCATTACTACTGACATGTCACATACACGGCTAACTCACCACTGATATATTTTTAATCAAAGTAGTCGACATTTACTGAATGGCTAATCATATGTTCCATATTTTTACACTGACGTAGATTTTTAAAAGGATACAATTATTATTTTTCAATTTTGTACTTTTACCCTATTTGCCAACTGATTCAATGCAAATTTAACACAAACAAAAATTAAATTATATAAACCCAATGGTTCCAATCAGTTTGTGCAATTTACTAAAGTGAGGGAAAAAAACAAAGAAAACCGCGAAGTTTGGAGGTATTTGCAATCTTGACTTTGAAATTTGAAACTTTGCAATCGTGCCTCCAAAGTAATTTTTCACGGCAATTTGGACCCTCCATCTAACTCTCCTGTTAAACTTAACGGGAAGCTGACGTGGCAACCAAACTTTAGGGTTTTTCCGAGTTTTTTCTTTTTTTCTGAAACTTCTCATTTTCTATTAAACTGAGAAAATATGTAGGCAATGAAAACACATCAAAAAGCAAAAAAAAAAAAAAAGTACCTAAAAAGCAAACAAACATGGTAACTAAAAAATTTTGAAAAACATGTCAAAGTTGTAGATGTTATCTCCCCACCCACCTCGGCCATAGGCCCCCCCTAAAATTTTTTTTTACTATATGTATGGTCTGATATATAATATTAATATCAATTACAATAAGAGAATTGGTTTAATTTTAAATGACTAAATATTTAAGAGAAATTTTGATATTTACCATTTTAGGTAAAATTTAATAGAAAAATCCTTAGAAGCAAACAAATATGTGAATGAAATTATTGTAAAATAATAGAAATGGATGTTCTCACCATAAAATGTATTATTATCTTTATTTTTAAATTTTTTTTTAAAATAATTCTTAATGTCGACGTGGGAGCCAAAAAAAAAAAATTTGCGACCAAATCGTTTATAAGTACACCACAAAAATCTAATATTTTTATATGTAATATGAGTAATATAGATATTTTTTACAATTTGAATTTCAAAACCTAATAAAACAATTCTCAAATAACACAATAAATAAACACATGCAAGGAAGCCACGAATTTGAACCCTCTTTAAATAACACTTAATTTTTTTTAAGTGATTGTGTTAGTTAGAAGCATGTAAATTTAGTAAAAAAAAATTATTTTGCCTTTTTAGTTAGAAAATTAGTAGTGTTTTTTACGTCATTTTTACGAAGCAATAGAAATTTTAGGTAATTTTTTTCTTGCTTTTTGATGTGTTTTCATTGCCTATATATTTTCTCATTTTAATAGAAAATGAGAAGTTTCAGGAAAAAAAAGGGAAAAACCCTGAAGTTTGGTTGCCACGTCAACTTCCCGTTAACTTTAACAGGGGAGTTAGACGGAGGGTCCAAATTGCAGTGAAAAATTACTTTGGAAGCACGATTGCAAAGTTTCAAATTTCGGAGTCAAGATTGCAAATACCCCCAAATTTCGGGGTTTTCTTTGTTTTTTTCCCACTAAAGTGACTATAAATTATCAATTATACTCTAAGACAAAGTATTCTACTATATAAAAAAGAATTGAAACACAATTTTGTACACAACCAATTGTTTAATGGGCTAATTGAAATAGTTAAAAAGTTTAATAAATAAATTGAAATGACGAAAGTGATTTGGAGTTAAAATGACGAAGATACCTCCTAATTAACTCATAAATATGGGCGAAAGTCAGAGTGGGCTGATTGAAATAAGTAAAAATTTAGTGAGTAAATTGAAACAAATTAAAATTTAGTGGGCAACTGAAAATGAACAATAGTTTAATGGTCATTTTTGTTGTTTACATTTTTTTAAGTTAAATATTAATTTTACTACTTCTTTTACCCCTTAGCAAGGTCACACCCCAATTTACTTCCAAAGTCTAAATTTTAATTAGGGATGTTTTCGATTGTGATCAAGGTAGAAATTAGGGGACCGAAACCTAAATTGAACTTCGGTTCAGCTCAATTTCAATTTTTAAATCTTCCAAAACTTAGACTTGAACCAAACTTTTTGGTTCGGTTTTATTTGGTTTTCATATATTTTATTTTTTAAAAAAATAAATTGCAAGACAACACTTATTATGGTCAGAAAAATAATAACTCTATGATTGCACGCTCTTACTTATTTTGGTTAGAAAAATATTACTCTTACATTTATAATATAGCTCCTGTGGGAGGTAAATATTGGATATGGGCTTTGGATTAAGGCCTAGCTTGAGGATCCAGTTTACATTGCGGGATCAAAGGCTCGCAAATTGAGTATCGCAGAGAAAGGATCTTTAGGCTGACTAGGATGTGTCTATGCTCAAACCGACCAATCGTTGATTGTTATTTTCCATCGAGGATGAATTATCAAGTAACTAACGATTGACTAACCTTGGTCGGTCAACTAATGCAGATTGCTGAGTTGGAGGATAAATGATGGGAAATAACTATTTCCACAATGTAACAATGTTAAGGACAACTAGAGTCTTGGAATAATGCTCAAGTTTAACTTTTATGGTAATTTCTAATCATCCCAAACCCTAATGTAACCCTGTCCTATACGTATAAATAGGAAGGAAAAACCCACAGCCAGCCATTATCCAATTTTAATCATCCCTACACTCATTCACACACACATTCTCCTCCTACCCAAGTAAAAACCCTAATAGTTGTATTCATCTCTTTAAAGCGTCTGAGATAGTAAATAGCACATAGACACAAAGGAGGACATACCGACGGATTGGATATAAGAGCCATTGGATGAACATTCCATAAACATATCTAGTCTCCATTTATTCATTATTCTTATTGTTCATCATCACTACCTTAACAATCTGGTTACCAAACGGTATATTCTGGGTTGATTCCTTCTTAAGTGGGCTTGGTCATATTTTGGTCACTCACAGCATCGATTAAGGTTGAAATTTTGTACCAAAAAAGCCGTACCATACCGTACCATTATCGATTTGTACTAAATTTTGGTAATGTAGTACAATACAAATCGGTAATTGTATTCTATTGTATCGATGGTGTATGGTATTGTACCGGTAATATTTTTATTTCTAGTGTATAACATACCGAAATAATTATGTATATATATATTCTTTTATTATTAGTATCAACATACCAATTACCGATATAGACCAAACTACACCAAACTACCAAAATAAGTGTATCAAATATCAATTTCCAACGTGAACTACACTACCAAAAGTAATTGTACCATTAAATTAGTATTTAATTATCAGTGAGGGTTTGTTAACGAAGCTTTGTTAATGAATTGAAACATTGATAATTGTATCACACTGCCAAATGAATATTTCGTAATGAGAAATAAGCATTGGTAGTTAGCAGTGAGAGTTAAATTCATCAACCGCCGAGAAAATTAATCTGACTGGATACACGCAATGGAAGTTTTCACTTTCTTGGTTTGAATTTGCTCATATGGGTCCTTAGTGAAAAAAAGTATTTTAAAAAATTTATATAAAGTGTAATTAAAGATAATTTTAAAATGTTAAAATATTTTTTATGGAGTGTTAATTAATATCATTACCCCATAAATTATTATGTTTCTTTATACTTTTATAGCACAAAAAGTTGTAGCAATTAAAGCTTTTTTTTCGTTTCTTTTTGTACCATGTTTATTAATTTACATTTATGTAAAATTTTAGGAGTTATATATAAAGGGAGAGAATACATATTACTTTAACAAAAGAGAGATACAGAAGAATTTATTTAAAAGTTTATTGAAAAAACATAAAAATAATAACAAATCATACTATGAATATAATGAAGAATAACACTTTGTATGAAATATGTGACTAATTTAATACATGTTATTATTTAATTCTTTTTATTTATAAGTATGTAAAATGTTCCTAAAAATATATGTGAACATGACGCAAAAAACACTAAAGCCGTTATTATTATTATTATTATTATGAAGCGATGTTGAGATCTAATGGTTCTTTGAGGGATGTGGTTCAAACTATTACGACTTGTGTAATAATTCACACTCTTAGTCACCCGAATAAATTATAGATCTTATGCCCTTTTATTATGCAAGAAAAATAATAATATGATTTCACATAACCATGAGTGATCCTCGAATGCGTGGCATTCAATCAAAATTACAAATTGGGTTTTAAAACTTAAGCCTATCCAATTTCTGTCAGAAAAAAATAAAATGTAACACCACTCAACCAAACTAACAAATTTATACATCTAATGTACCATCTTACTTTTGTTTTTGTTTTTCAATCGGTGCTACAATTATTTAATTATTCATATTAATTAGAACATGGTGAGTATTTTTTACCATAAGTTATGTTATGTACTTACTTTTATTAATACATCTTTAAGCTTTAAACCGATAACTTAACATTTTAATTATATTTGTATGATTTTAAAAATATCAACCATTTAATTTGAGATTTTTTTTTGAGAAGTGAAATTATTTATTTTGATCTTTTAAGTAATATAGAAAATTCACTATGCTGTGTTCATGCATACAGTAATAAATTGCAACACACCATTATTTTTCACAAAATAATAAGAACATCTAGTATTTATAATATTAATTATTGTATATCCGATTAACAAACAATATCTAAAAGACCACCGCTCCTAAATAAAAATAAAAATAAAAATAAAAATTTAAAGAGATATTCATTGAAATTAATCATGAAAAGTACTCACCACATCTCGTTATTCAAAACAATAATAATGTAATGTATACTAAATCTTTTGATTTAGTAGTATAAAGTTGCCATTGAATCAACTTAAATCGACTTAAAACCGTCTACTTCTAATATTATCAAAATAATGCACTGCAAGTAAATTATTCGAGGTGGACAAAAGCGGGCCAAACACCCTTGTGAGTAACCCTCAAAATAAAAAAGAAAAAAATCTAACACATATTCATTGGCTTTTCCTGACAGTTCAGTGAGTAGTATTAGTGGTGGGGTTCCTCCTCTCCGGCGCGATATCGTATCAACCATACTCCAAATAGGAAGTGAGCAAAGAGAGTATATAGGTAATAAAATTATTTATGTTTTTTCCCCAGTATTTGAATCGATTATTTTCCTTCATTAGTTGCTAGCAATATTGGATCCACAATCACTTGATTCTACGATTTCATACACAGATATGTTTTGATGTTATTTCAAGTAATGCACAACTCTTTTTCTGATTGATTGTTGTTTATCTGGATTTGGATTTAATTGGTAATTGGATTGAACACCATCTATTCGATCATTTGTTTCACAGAGCATTAGTTATACGTTTTAAGAGTATTTATGTGTAGATGCTCATCTAGACTCCACAATGTTTTGCCTCTTTCTTTTTGTAACTCTTAATTACAATGCTTTAAAAGGCGCTTGAGGCGAGGCGGTAAAAACATGCTATGAGGTGTGAATTTTAGGGCAAAATTTGAGGCTAATGCCTCTCTAGTTTGAGGCCCATTGGAGGTGCAAGCTTTGAGGTGTTCACCTCAAGGCTTGTGACGCATTTGCAGTGACCAAAACCCTAGGCTAAGACACTAATAGCTACATCGATTTCTTCTCTTAATAAATATTTTCCCCTTTTCATTCACTTCTCATCTTTTTTTCTTTTCTTTCTTTTCACTTATTTTCAATTTGTTTTCAATTTATCACTTCTTCACTTCATTGGTGATGTGGGTTCTACATATAAGAAATTAAACTTAATTATCGTTGTATGGATATTATTTGCCTTCCATATGTGATTTATATTACTATATATAGTTGTATTGAATCGTGGTTTGCAAACTCGTAGTGAATTGTGCTGATGGGTGGTAGAAAGGATCCAGCTTGGAAATATTGTGTTGAAATGACAGAAGGGATGGACGGGAAGCCATATAAGTACGTTATTTGCAACTTTTGCCTAAAACAAATTAAAGGAGGGGTAATTAGAATGAAAAATCACCTTGCGGCCAATCATAAAGGCGTAGCCCCGTGTGCCAAAGTGCCTATTGAAGTGAAAAATGAAATCAAGGAGTATTTAAAGAAGGGTGAGCAATCAAAAACGGAGACACAAAGAAATCGGGAAGTAATGATTGATAGTGGTTCATACTATCAAAGTCAAAATCTGTCTTTGGGAGGTTCAAGTGCAGATAATTTTTCACAAAGAGGAGTTAGGGGTCCTATGGATAGGTTTGTTGTGGAAGGTGATGGTGATGATGATACACTAAACTCAAAAATGGGTAGTGAGAAGGATGCTATTAATTGTACCAAGCTAGATGTTGGTAGATTTTTCTTTGAGAATGACATTCCTTTTAATGTAGCAAATAGTCCATCGTTTATTAGTATGTGTTGCTCGATTGAGAACTTTGACCGTAGTTTTAAACCTCCTACACCTTATGAGCTTAGCACATGGATATTAGAAGAAGAGGAGAAGACCACACAAGCTATTGTCGATGAAGTTAAGAAAACATGGTCGCAAACGGGTGTATCAATATTATCGGGTGGGTGGACGGATATGCGAGGAAGACAATTGATAAATTTTCTTGCTAATAACTCACATAGCACGGTTTTTTTGAAATCGGTTGATGCATCTGACGCAGTTAAAGATCCAAAGGTGTTGTGTCAACTTCTTGACGATGTTGTGATGGAGGTTGGAGAGGATCTTGTAATTCAAGTGGTGACCGATAATTCTGCAAATTATAAAGCGGCCGGAAAGTTGTTAATGGAGAAGAGGCCACGTCTTTGGTGGACACCATGTGCAGCTCATTGCATAGATTTGGCGCTTGAGAAAATTGGGGATCTAACGCAACACAAAACTGCCTTGATAAAATCAAAGAAGGTATACTAATAATTTACTATTTTTGTAATTGTAAATATATTTAATTATTTTTAATATAATCTTCTATTTAATTGTAGGTGAGTCACTTTATATATAGTCACGGATGGGTGTTGGCATTAATGAGGAAGTATACTAAGAAAGAGCTTGTTCACCCCTTGGCCACGAGATTTGCCATGGCTTATTTCACATTGGAAAGTATGTCTATATCAAGGGAATCGTTGGAGCGAATGTTCACCTCTCCCGAATGGGGAAGATGTAGCTGGGCCAAAACGCAAAAAGGGAAAAAAGTGGTAGACATAATTTTGAGGGATAAAAACTTTTGGGGAAGCTTGATTTATGCACTCAAAACGACAAAACCTCTTCTTGATGTGCTGAGGATGGCAAACTTGAAAAAAATGCCTGGGATGGGATTTCAATATGGTACCATGGATAAAGCAAAGGGGCAAATAGCCGAAAACTTAGGAGGTGAAGAAGGACCTTATAAGGAGATATGGAGTATCATTGATGACAAGTGGGCGTCTCAGATGCATCGCCACTTGCATGCTGCAGCGTATTTTCTTAATCCCCATTACCAATATGATCAAGACTTTTCGACTCATCCCGAAATAAAGTTGAGCTTGTTGACTTGCTTGGCAAAACATTTTCCTGACCCACGAGATCAAGAAAAAATTGATTTGCAAATTGATGCTTTTCGACTAAGGAAAGGACTATTTGGCTTTCCGACAGCAAAAAGCACGTGTAAAAAGCGTAGTCCTGGTATGTAAAGTTTCTTTAATTTTTTATTGTTATTTACTTAGTTAAACTATACTATGGTCTTAAAATAAAATTAAGTTTAAACTTTATATAGTTGATTGGTGGTTTCAATATGGAGATGGAACACCGGAACTAACAAGCTTCGCAGTTAGGATTTTGAGTCTCACCTGTTCAGCTTCAGCTTGTGAGTGTAATCGGAGTACATTTAATCAGGTACCCATTTGTATCTTTCTTAGATTATGAATTGACAATTATATACAAAATAATGTTATTAAATTGTAAAAATGATTCTAGATACATACGAAGAAAAAGAACTATTTGTCTACCATGATGCATCCAATGATTCTGGATCCTCGGGGTTGACTACCAAATCTTGGTGATATGATAGATTTGGATGGTGGAGATAGTGTGCATGGTAGTGGGGATGGTGGAAATGCTGGTGATTTTGGGCTTCAGTCATGGCCTCGTGGGTTGTGGAGGACCAAAGAGAAAGAGAGATGACGGCAGGTGAAAACTTCTTAAGACTTTGCAAAGGGTTCAACAACATGCGAAGTTGAAATTTGCTAATGTAGTGTGTTCTAAATTATTGACTATTCTACTTTTTCATGTGGCAGCTATTTCATCTAGTGAGTGGGAATATTGTATAGGATTATGGGAAAGTGTTCCCATAAATTTCTTCTTAACCTTGACTACTTTAGAGTATATGGAAATGGAACTTATATTAGTGAATCAAAATCTTATTTTGCTACTGTTCATGACGGAACTGGAGTTTTACAGAGCAAATTGTAGTTCAACTTGGATGAAGTAATAGTGCTATCATTTATACATTAATGACAATCTCACAAGGGAGTTCACATCAACATTGTAGATGTTTTTCCCAATGTTCCACCAATGTAATTCAAATATGTTACAGTGTTAGCTTTATCCCTGTCTAAAAGGGTGCTTTTGTCACCTAGAGACTTTATTAATTGTTTGCTAAACTTTTTTTTTTTTTTTTTAGGCCAACCCCTCTCCTCAAATAAATAATTTGCTAAACTTATAAGCAAGGGTAGTAGTAAAAGCGTTCACCCAATTTTTTGTTTGCGCATCCATTTTTTAAAAAGAAGGAAGGATGCCACTTTTTTTTACTACAATAATTAAGAAAACTCACTAGTCACCATCCTAACTCAACTTTTGAGATTCAAACCTAAAATTTTTGAACCCGAGTGTGCACCTTTAAGAGTAATTTTTAAACTTGTGATGATTAATTAGTAACCCGTAACTCAGAAAATCAAATTAGATTCATGCCAATAAAATCAAATAGAAAGTGACAAATATTTAAAAAGTCAATACAATAAAATTTGTATAGTAATGCGCAGAGAAAGAAACACATTTGATGGTTTGTGTCTGTGCGGCTATTTACGCTAAGCATTAAGTGTTATTTTAATGTGACTCTTAAAACTTGTGTAGCTTAATAGGTAGACCTAGCTATTTAGAGCATCTCTAATGTAAAAATGACTATTTAGAGCATCTCTAACATAAAAATGATTTGGATACCTTTAAACATGTTTTTCTTATGTGATATAAAAAAATTTCTAGATAGAGAAGTACTCTTAAAAAAATCTCCAATGGAATTTTCCAACAGATTTTCTCTTAAGAAATGAAAAAAAAAATTACTAATTTTATATGCAAAATTTGGTAATTTAGAAGCATACAGTACAACTTTAGTACTGTAATATGGTAAAGAGGTAATTGCTTTCGCAATATAGGTAGCCTTTTATTTTTACTACATAAACTTGATTGTCATTATTAATAGTTGCATCAAAGAGCATTTTTTTTTGTTCCTTATTTCTCCATACTACATGGCATCTCAATTTTTATCCAATTGATGGGTGTATTGGAGATGCGCTCGTTTGGGCGAATTTTTTTTTCCTTCACAAAAATAATTCTATAAGAGCATGCTTTTTACTAGTTTAAAATGTGTCACTTTAAATGGAAGAGTGCCAGGATAGCAAGATATGCGAGTCATGGTGCCCACCAATGAGTTAGTCCGTCTGTTGAAGGGAGACTTGCAAGGTGTCTCCTATATGAGAGGAGATTAGTTTGTTTGGTTTTTAATTCCTATGTAAAAAATAAAAAATAAAAAAATAGGCCAACGGTGTGGGCAAATCACATTTTTAAATAGGGGACATCTAATTAGTTTAAATTTTTACTTTTACCATGTTCTTATACTACTAATAAGACCACACCCTTTAACAAATAATAAGACTTATTTAATTAGACTTGGGACGCTTTCTCTGTCACAAAAACTCTTCTAATTTTGTCCCTACAAGTCTATTTGTAAATAATTAAATATTAATCTAGCTTTTGTTCTCCCTTGATGTAAGTAATTGTGTGCATAAACTACACAAACATGCGTTCACAATAATAAAAATAGCATATCATTTAAAAACCATAAAAAATCTACGTAGCAATAAATCATTACTCATGTTTTTATATTTTAAACATGAAATTACATATCACCATAAAATAAACATGATTATATATATTACACAGAAGAACTGTTGAATAGACAATATGCGTGTATATATAATACAAGCATTCTAATATGTGTTCATAAAGATAAATAAAATAAATATAAAATTTACAAAAATATAAAGTAAAATTTTGATATTATTGAACTTACATGGCATTGCATTAATGAAAGAAATTATATTTTCCATGGATTTAAATGGCTGACTGAAGAGATACGGGATGTTAGGATAAGGGAGAAATGAATACAAAAATATAAATCAGGTTTTTTTTTTTTTTTAACAAGTGTCCCCTTTCTAAAAGAGTAAAAATTAAATTTTAATTTAATTAAATGTGCCTTAATTAAAAATGTAATGTGCCCGTACCATTAACCTTTCAAATAGACCAAGAGAACCGGAGACCCTACTTCTAGGGTGAGATAATAATTTGTCCTAGGATTAGCCAATGTTGGAATAATACCAAAAAAAAAAAAATGTGGCATTCTGCATATTAAGGCCAAAACTTGCTCTGTTAAAACTTTTTTTTTTCTTTTCTATTTTTTGAAACTATGTCAGGATGTTAATTTTCCGATTTTGCCACTTCGTGCTTTAGTTTCACAAAATTTTTTTAATGTTAACACAAGCAATGGGACTTGAGCCTTTAAGTGATATTTGATTGATGTTTTGAGTTGAGTTTTTAAAATATAGTGTTTGATAGATTTTGAAAGTATGTTGAAAAGTGAATTTTGTTTTTGTTTGAATTTTTTTGAACCGACTAAAAAATCTCTTAAAAAATTTTCAAAAAATAGTCATAATGAATCTTATTTTATAGATCTTGACGAATAAGTTTTAAATATATATTTTTTTTATCTAATTTTGATTTTTGGATTTAAAGTTACGGTGTTTTAAAAAAAATTTAGAAAGAGAAAGTAAAGTAAAATAAATTTTGGGAAGTGTAAAAGTAAAGTTGATTTTGAGTTGAGTTTTTAAAAAATACCCTCAATCACTAATTCACTTACTACTTAACTTTTATTAGTCTGAATCACTTATATTTACATTGCATATGCATTGTGTGTGTGCAAAAATTAGTAACCTCAACATGAACCCTAGTCTGTGACTAAACTGATTTTATGGTCCAAAAACGAGATTAGAAATTAGCACAAATCAAAATAGTCCAGAAATTACTCATAAAACACACAAAATATGAAAATGCACAAATTCATTTTAGAGCAAGTAATCCACGAAAACACTCAATTCTGGTTGCACATATGTTTCATGGAAAATGCTAAAAAAAATCATATTTTCCATAATCAATTGTAGGATCGTTTGGCATCTCCAATCTCCATATTGGTAGCACAAGCTTTCACGATTTTATTCTTGGGTTTCGACCCAAAAGGGTTTGGAGCATGCCCATGCTTATAAAGCCCTTGATTTTCTTTATCTTAGTCAATGTGGGACTTTGGCTTGCCCACTCAACATCAATTTCCATGATTTAACTTGGTTTAGCTTCAGTTCTTCTAATTTTCTATGTAATTCAGAGACCATCTCCACCCTGAGTATTTGTTTTTCCATGAAAAAAAGTTTCCAAGTGAACATTTCATGGGACGCAATTCTTTTCCCTGTAAAGAAGTCAAATGCACCCTAGAAGTATTATTGTTTCCACATTAATCCTTGAAAAACACATCAGCTAAATACTCTCTCTATCCCCAATTACGGGTCTAGTTTGACTTCACATACTTTTTAACAAATCTTGTCTACTATTGTGAGATTGGTAAATTGATTATGTCCGAAAATGGAAAAGAAATAGTAGACCTTTAATTTGGGATTTGGGGGGGGGGGGGGGAGGTGTATATTCCTTTTATGTGGACATTCATGAATATTAAAATCAAAATAGGGACTGCAGTAGCATATTTCATGGAATTTAAATCAATCAAACGTGTACCGTATATTTCATGGAATAGGGAGGTGTATACACATGCTTATAAAACTTACAGATGCGAATTAAAAATTCTGGACCGTATATTTTGAAGGCATGGTCAAGATTATCTTAACTTCTACAAGATAGAATGATAACTACCCGATCTCTTAAGGGAAAAACTTGGGATAGGATATAAACATAAAACGAAGATAAAAGAAGAAAATTGGGAGAAAGAACAAGAAGCAAAATTCGGCAAACCCATTGTTTTCCCCCTTCTGTTCTAGCTTGAGCCCATTAACAACCAAATTCAGCGGTTCTTACTCCCAGCTAATTTTAAAGAAAAAGCCGACACTAGTGGAAATGGTAGGAGATGGTTCTTTAAATGTGATATGATTCGATAACACCTTTCTAGAGGTTATAATATTCACACAGGTTTGTAATTGCAGCAAGAATTTATAGTAAGCAAAATCATATAACCATATTAAACCATAAAGATAAGCTATCGAGCCCTCCTCGGCCCATTTACATTTTGATCGGTTGAGATGAAAACATACTAAACTATCATGAAATTTGATACATTGGTTTTCAAAAGAGACTAATAATTTCGGACAGATGGAGTATCGTTCCTGACATATTTGAACAAAAATCTACTAGTCCAAACAGACTGACAAAATGTCATTCTTCAAGGCTACATAAATATTGCAGACGAAAAATACCTCAAATTCACTGCTCAAGCCACTTCAGCAAAATGCTCATCCACCATATGTAGATCTACAGGATTGCAGTCAATCTCTAAATCTTCACCCCATATATAATCTCCCTGCACTGATAATGAGAACAAAAAAAAGAGGCTACTTTAATTTTCTCAAAGTAAAGGTCCATTCGGTGTCCCCTTGATTTGATGACAAAAAATAAAGATGTTGTGGCCACAAAACACCAACAAACTATCTACAATGTTGAGCCCTGAATTTAAAACATAATATTTCTGAGAAACAGGAAAACGAGCTTTATAAAGTCCTAAAGAACCTGAGGTAACTTCTGTTGTGAGCCCGCTACTTATCAGTTGTCACTGACCAAACCACTATTTAAATTATTTTACAACAAATTAGTTATGCTGGAAGTTGGAACTTGAAGCGAATTACTTGTACTTTGATACAAAATTCTCAATCAAATCAAGAAGAGTAGGATCTTGTCCACTTGTTCTAAGTATATCCACTAACATTGAAATAGTGTATGAATCAGGCGAGAAACCCCTTCCGACCATTTCCTCCATAAGTAATAATGCCTCATAAGACTGGCTACTCTTCAGGAATCCTTGTACTACAACATTATAAGTGACCGCATCGGGAATGCAGCCACATTCTTCCATTCTCATGAGCAACTCTTTGGCTTCGTCAAACAATCCTTCCTGACAAAGGCTATTTATCATTACAGTATATGTGCGAGTAGTAGGCTGCAATCCTTTAGAGAAAACTTCATTAAAAAGTTCTCTAGCAATTTCAAACTTCCCATCTTTGCTAGCACCATCAATTAGAATATTGTAGTAAGCAATATTATCACATAGTTTACTTTTTTTCATTGCTTGAAATATTGACAATGCCTCCGAAATCTGTTGATTGTTACACAAACCATTTAGCAAGATACAACAGGTGTATACATCAGGACTATAGCCTCCAGCTAGCATCTCAAGAAAGAGTTCTCCTGCAGCCGCACAATGACCATTTGCAAACAACCCATTTATCATGGTGTTGTAGGTAACGATGTCGTACTTCAACCCCTTGCGAGGTACTTCCTTAAAGAGATGCATGGCATCATCAATTCTCTTCTTCTTGCAATAGCCATTAATTAAAATGTTATAGCTAAATATGTCGGGCTCAAGGCCTCTATTCACCACGGAATCATAGACTTTTCCTGCTTCTTCCATTTGCCCTCGCAAACAATATCCACCCATTAGGGCATTGTACGTGATTATGTTAGGAACTTCACCTCTCTGAATCATAACTTCTAGTACATCCTCTGCTTCTCGTACCATCCCTTCTTTGCAAAGTGCATCTACTAGTATATTGAAGGTACATAAATCAGGAATGATATTTTGTTCCATCATTTCTTTTAACAATGTGATAGCTTGTTTCCATTGGCCAGAATTGCATAGGCCCTGAATCAAAGAGTTATACGCAACAACATCAGGAGAAATGCCTTTCCCAGTCATTTCACTGAATATGTTCATAGCATCACTGACCATTCTATCCTTGCAAAGACTATCTATAATTGCAGTGTAGGAGTGTACAATTCTCCCAGCCTCAAAATTATATTTCCCCACACTCCTGAGTAACTCAATAGCAGTTTTAGTACGCCCCGATTTGCAAAGCCCATTTATCATAGTCCCGTAAGTAAATACATCCGGTTCTATCAGCTTCTTGCTCACTAACTTAATGAACAAGTTTTGAGCTTCGGAAAATTTATGTTGAGCAAAAAGCCCCTTTATCAGAGTGTTGAAGGTAGCCACACTGGGTAAATAACCGTGTTTGAAAATGGTGCCTAGCAGTGCAAAACCAAGATCGACTCGATTCAAGTGGCAGCAACAATTAATTGCGATGCTTATCGTATAAACATCAACCTCAACACCTTGAAGTTGCATATTCTGAAAGAGAGAAAGCACAGTCTGGTACTCACCCATTTTGACAATATTGCCTAACAATTTATTGAGAGAATAAATGGAGGGTGTAAACCTAGAATTAAGCATGCGATTGAATGAACCGATAACATGATTATTGGAGGAGAGAGATTTTGGTTGAGTCTGATTAGTTTTTAGGGTTAAATGATTAGTATTATTAGTACGAGAAGGGTTAAATTTAGGAGAGGGATGAAAAGGAGGAGGAGGAGGAGGAGGAGGAGTAACTTTCCTGGATGTGCAGGTGATGGTAACAGCAGAAGTGGAGGACATCGTTTCTTTGGATTTCAAATTCTGTAACCAATAAACAAAGAAAGAAAAGGATTTCCCCACACACAGAGTGAAACTGAAAACGGACGAGGAAACAGTCTCCACGGCCCTTATCTCGTGGTGTTGTGTGTATCTTTTATTAGTTTCTTATTTTTTTTTTTTAGTGTAAAAGGTTTAAATGACCACTAAATTTTGAATGTAATATCATTTTAGTCATTAAATTTTAAAATAAATTATTTTAGCTATTTAACTTTATATTGAGTACTATTTTAGTCATTTTTTATAATTTGACTGTTAAATTGAGTAGAATAAAATCATATGCAAGACATGACTTTATTTAAGCATATTTTAATTATTTTTTGTTATAAAATGGCCCAAATTGTACTGTTTGTTGAAAATATTAATATGTTTTATACTACGTATGTTTTATTTTGGCGAGAATTATCAAAGAGAAAGATCGTTTTGTTACAGTATGACTAAAATGACATTACACAAAATCACGTGTCACACAAATACATTAAATTTAACAGTCAAATCAGATGAAATGGTCAAAGTAGTACTTACTCCAAAGTTGGATGACCAAATAATTGGACAAAATGGTTGATGGTGTCAAAATCTAGAAATAGATAATTAACCAATCAATAAGCGAATATCGGTAAATAAAAAAAATAAATGCGGCGCAATACTGAACACATGACTTTTTTTTTTAAAGTAGGTTCCCCCGGTAGCGCTTATGCTATTCCAGTGGTACGTCCTCCTTTTGTGTGTGCTTGTTTTGTATTAGCTCAAAGGCGATCAATTTGGAAGATAATACAAGCTACCAACTTCTCTCTCTCTATAATTTTCTTGATTCTATTTATAAGTATAGAATTATGATTACAAATATTTCAACAGAATAAATAATAAACTGTGTAGGAGAGAGAGTGTATAAGGGTTGTTGGTATTTTTTTTGGGGTATGAAAATAGAGAGTATATGACTCTTCTATTTTTTTTTGGTGTGAAAATAGAGGGTATAAGACCCTTCTATTTTTTGGGGTATGAAAATAGAGAGTATATGACTCTTCTATTTTTTTTTGAATTGGCTTATATTTGTATTGCCAATGGCTTTATATCTCTTGGAGGAGATATATGGATCTTAAGAGAGAAAGAAGATATGTTTTTTGTTGTATGAGAAGAATTATGTTTTTTGGTGTGTCTTGAATGAATGAATGGTGGGAGGTATTTATAGGTAAATGGGGAATGACAAAAATGTAAATTTTTTGTGGAGGATAATTATTTAAAGAAAATTAAATAATTATCTAAAGGAAAGTGTGGAATATAATGGAGTGGGATAATTATTTAAAGGAAATTAAATAATTATCTAAAGGAAAGTGTGGAATATAATGGAGTGGGATAATTATTTAAAGGAAATTAAATAATTATCTAAAGGAAAGTGTGGAATATAATGGAGTGGGATAATTATTTAAAGGAAATTAAATAATTATCTAAAAGAAAGTGTGGAATATAATGGAGTGGGATAATTATTTAAAGGAAATTAAATAATTATCTAAAGGAAAGTGTGGAATATAATGGAGTGGGATAATTATTTAAAGGAAATTAAATAATTATCTAAAGGAAAGTGTGGAATATAATGGAGTAGGATAATTATTTAAAGGAAATTAAATAATTATCTAAAAGAAAGTGGAGAATATTATTTTTGTAGTCCAATGTCAAATTTTTTATTTTTATTTTTGTAGGCCAATGGTAAATTAATATTTACCCCATCAATTGCCCCGTATCCTTATCATTTAGCTCGGATGAGCTGATTGGTGAGGATATCCTTCAATCCGGGAGCTAGTAGTAGCTCTGAGCTCTGATGTTCGAGATGTCTTAGGCCTGAATCCTTGACCATAAGTTTGTGGAGCTTGGAACATTAATGTGTAAAGCTAGCTAGACTTTGATCATTAGTCTTTAGAGTTTCAGAACATCATTGTGTAAGGCTGGCTAGACGTTGATCTCGAGTCTTAGTTCAAGGACGTTAGATCTCGGATGCTAGTCGTTGAGCTCAAAACATCAATGTGTAGAGCTTTTAGAGCTTCAGAACATCATTGTGTAAGGCTGGCTAGACGTTGATCTCGAGTCGTAGTCCAATGATGCTAGATCTCGGATGCTAGTCGTTGAGCTCGAAACATCAATGTGTAGAACTCGTTAGACATTAGATGCAAGTCGTAGAGCTTGGAACATTAATATGTAAGGCTCGCTATACTTTTGATCATAAATAGTTTGATTATATTCGGGCATTTTCCAACTGTCATCAAATTCTCGAATTTCTTTCTTTCTTCTTATTCTTCTTCTTCTTTCTTTTTTTTTGAGGCATGCCTTTGTTGTTGGCCAATTTTCAGCTAGATCTCTTTGGGCTGGAATGGTCCAGCAGTTGTCTGACGGACTTCAAAATCGCGTTTAGCTTTGTAGAAGTTTGATATCCGCTGAAAATTTCTTTAATTTCTTTCTTGTGATTTGTCGGATGAACTTGATAAAAATTACATTCAATTGTAATTTTTTTTGGAAGCTCATCAATTTTTCCTACAATAAATATTATTGATCGTAAGAAAATGATACAACTTTAAATATATTAAAACAAAGATAAAAAATCATATATGAGTTATCAAAAAATAACTTATCTCTTTTTTGGATTTTATCCTCTTGGGTAACCGGAATTTTGAAAGATTATGCACCCGGAAATTTTGAGCTAGCGTAGGTTTGCCGGATTTTTGCATTTTTTGTCGCAGCAACTTTGTATCCCTGTTTTGGGTCCCGAGATGGCAAAATTTGAAAAAGTATTAAACTGGAAAGTTGTATATCTTGAAATTTTCTCCAAAATGGACTCCAGAATTGCATGATTTGGAGTTTTGAGCACAAAGTTATGCGCCTGATAATATTGAGTCACCATTGGCCTGCGGAATTTCGTTCAAGAAAATTTGTATCGAAGTTTTGAACCTCGAGATGGACGAATTTGAAAACGGCTTGAACTGAAAAGTTGTAGCTCTTGAAATTTTTTTCAAAATGGACTCCAGAATCGCATAATTTGGAATTCTGAGCAAGAAGTTATGCCCCCGAGAATATCGAGCTACGTAGACCCGCGGGATTATAAGTTTTTCACCGAAAATTCACTTGTAATTTCTAAAGAACGAGAGCTTTAGAGAGCTTATCGTTCCCACAGACGGCGCCAACTGATGGTGTCAAAATCTAGAAATAGATAATTAACCAATCAATAAGCGAATATCGGTGAATAAAAAAAATAAATGTGGCGCAATAATCACATGACTTTTTTTTTAAGGTAGGTTCCCCGGTAGCGCTAATGCTATTCCAGTGGTACGTCCTCCTTTTGTGTGTGCTTGTTTTGTATTAGCTCAAAGGCGATCAATTTGAAAGATAATACAAGGTACCAACTTCTCTCTCTATAATTTCCTTAATTCTATTTATAAGTATAGAATTAAGATTACAAATATTTCAACAGAATAAATAATAAACTGTGTAGGAGAGAGAGTGTATAAGGGTTGTTGGTATGTTTTTTGGGGTATGAAAATAGAGAGTATATGACTCTTCTATTTTTTTTTGGTGTGAAAATAGAGGGTATAAGACCCTTCTATTTTTTGGGGTAGGAAAACAGAGAGTATATGACTCTTCTATTTTTTTTTTGAATTGGCTTATATTTGTATTGCCAATGGCTTTATATCTCTTGGAGGAGATATATGGATCTTAAGAGAGAAAGAAGATATGTTTTTTTGTTGTATGAGAAGAATTATGTTTTTTGGTGTGTCTTGAATGAATGAATGGTGGGAGGTATTTATAGGTAAATGGGGAATGTCAAAAATGTAAATTTTTTGTGGAGGATAATTATTTAAAGGAAATTAAATAATTATCTAAAGGAAAGTGTGGAATATAATGGAGTGAGATAATTATTTAAAGGAAATTAAATAATTATCTAAAAGAAAGTGGAGAATATTATTTTTGTAGGCCAATGTCAATTTTTTTTTTTATTTTTGTAGGCCAATGGTAAATTAATATTTACCCCATCAATGGTCAAAGCAGTACTCACTTCAAAGTTGGATAACGAAAGTGATTTGTTTTAAAGTTTGATAGTCAAAGTGGTACTAGATCGAAAGTTTAGTGGTCATTTGAGCTGTTTACTCTTTTTTATTATTATTTATTTAGAGTTACTTGATGGAATGTTTAAGCCAGCTTTTGTGCATCTTAATTAATTCTCGCTCGTGATGTGTTGTTACCACCGGTTAAACATTATTTTGATAACGCCAAAAATCAACTTTGAGAAAACCAAGTCGACCCGAAAATAATTCCAATGGTAGCCTCGACTTAATTGGTTTTAATTTTTTTAAAATAGATCATCCCTCAAATGGTGATCAAACTTTTAAAAAGTAAAAGTTTGTCCATTAAGTTTTAGTTTTTATGTTCCGTTCAACTTGACTGTTATATTATATGGTATGAATTAATTCTCGCTCGTGATGTGTATGGTGATCAATGTTGGTAAGACTTTTAAATGCTTTAAGTCTTTAACATTTATATTTGTTTTCTTTTGCATGTTATATTTCGTGCATTGACATTTTGTTGAGCCATAAAAAAAAAGCAAAAATGGCAAAACAATGTGCAGAAAATTGGACATGGTACAACTTCATAGCTAAAACTGTACCAATTGGCTGAGAACTAAGTGCTCTACCATATATTTCTGGAAAGCTTTATGTGTCTACTTTCTAACCCAATTTATGGTGCATCAATCGGAGTTTTCTACAAAAAGTTATAACAATTCTCCCACAAAGGACTTGATATGGACATAGTGCAACTTCACAGCTAAAACTGTATCAATTGGCTGAGAACTAGGAGCTCTATCATATATTTCTGAAAATATCTATGTGTCTACTTTCTAACTCAATTTATATTGCATCAATCGGAGTTTTTTACAAAGAGTTATCACAATTCTCCCACAAAGGACTTGATATTCCAGCAGATTTTTGATGATTCTAGATCAGCAAAATAACATGCTAACCTCAAAAAGCAGCATGTTGGCCTAAGCCAAATTTTTTTCAGCAGCTCGAGACGATCCACTTAGTGACGTGTACATGAGTCCAATTCATCATAACCATAACCACAACCTTAAGAGTGACTTATTCTTTTTGATGATATCAAAGGGGGAGAAATAATGTGTATGATGTGTGTGGTTTTACAGCCAAGTTTAAAGAGTGATAATGGTACACACTCTTAGAACTATGACTATATTTAAGTTTTAACTATATATTAAACTACTACTTTCATTTTGTTATTATGCTTGATTTACTTATTATTCTCTATTTTTACTTATATGCATATATTGAGGGGGGGTTTGTTTATTGTTTAAAAATTTACTCCTCCAAATATTATTATTTATTGATAACACACATTAATTTATTATCATCATCAAAAAGGGGGAGATTATTGACCTAGAAGGTCTTAATCTTATTTTGATAATGACAAAAAGTTAATCATGTATATTTTAAATGTATTTGGTTTAAACCGATTTAACAAGCTGCATTGTTTTTCCCGAACTATCCCAAGAACTAAAACTGAAACCCTATCAAGTGTATTACCACTCCACGAGATTCTCTCTACTCTCACATGAACTCATGCAATTCATGAAAATCAAAGATCAAAGGAATAGATGAAAAAGTTTCAAGGCAAATGACGCAAGTGAAGATCATATTGAAGAAACAAATCAAAGTATTCGAAGATTTGTTAATTCAATAATTGAGTGAGTGCTTAAGATTTATGTAAAATTACTTTATTGATCAAATCCTTATAACTCAAACGTATTGATGCATCTTTTAAAGATTGATTCAAATAACCTTGAAATTGAATTTATTTGAAAAACATCATTTTACAAAGACTGAGTTTCAAAATAAATTCATATTAATTTTAAATGATCATATTTTAATCTCTCATAAAAATAGGTATCTTAGAAACATATCTTTGAGGTTCACAAATCATTAAAATTGTATTTGGAGCTAAGTTGCTAAATTGCAAAAATATTTTTATTTTACATTTAAGATTCGCTCAGTTTTTGCACAGCTTTGATCTAACGGTCTGATGGAGGCCTTCCCAAACTCTGATAATTTTGAAATTTTTATAGTAGTTAGACAACATCTTTTAGCACTTTTGACTAAAATTTGAGCATGATCTAATGGTCAGATTATGAGATATCATAAAAACAATTTGAATTTCTAGTTAACAAAACGGCCGTATACTTTTGCAAGCTATATATATGAGATCCTAAACATGTTTTAACACACTTGAATCATTCTACAAACTCCTTTTTCATATATACAAAGTTATTCAAGTATTCAATTCATTTCATTGATCATATTCTTCATCTTTAAGCTTATTTATTGATTAATCTTGATAACTCTAGTGTGTGCTTCATTTGTAATCTTCAAATACACTTGAGAGTTATTGTTCATTGGTGTGAATCACTAAACTATCTTTATTTATCAATTGTAATAGGTTTATCTCATAGGATAGCAAGAAGGTTAATTCTTGTGTTGAATGTGGTGAGTAGAATCATATTTGTTGAGTGTGGTGAGTAGAATCACATTTGTTGAGTGTAGTGAGAAAGATTACACTTATAAAGGTTTCATTTTCACCCGTAAGAAAATCGGTTTTAGTGAAATTTCTCGGGGGCACTATCCGGGTGCGGACGTATGGTCTAAACAACCGAACCACGAGAACAAAACATCATAGTTTCACTCAGTTCAATCTTTCTAATTCAAGCTCTTTATTTACTTGCATTTATATTTATTGCTTGTTCTTGAGATTGATTACTTTTCATATTTTCTTGATATTCATTGAGTTAAAGTTTTATTCTTAAAACTTTTCTTGAAATTTTTTAATTCCGCATTAAGTTTTGTAAACCCTATTCACCCCCTCTAGGGTTAAAATCCGGCCAATAAGTACTATATGATATGGTATTGGTAATTGTAGGTGGTGTAAATTTTAGGCCCGACCCACTAAGATAATTTGAGAAACGAGTTTGTATGAATAGAAAAGAAGGTAAATTAAGACGAGGGAATTTTTTTGGGTACGGTAGGTTCCCCAGCAGCACTTATGCTGGTCCAGTAACACGTCCTCCGTTTGTGTGTGTGTGTGTGTGTGGTTACTGTATTGAGCTCTTAAGGTAATATTAATGGTGTTACAAGTTTTCTCTTTCTAAACAGATTAAGTAAACTAACAATTATTCGCGCAAATACTCAGCCACTAACCCTTTTTCTGAACCTCCCCTGTTCTATTTATACATATATAATTAAGGTTACATTTGCTCGTTAGGGTTAATAGTAAAATGACTAAAGAGTATAAGACTCGAATAATACTCCATCCTTCAATCTCTTATCTACTACTAACAACTTCTGAATTCGTACATTGGTAGTGGAGCAGTGGAGATTTGTACAATTCTTTATTGGTATGTGTGATTTGGCATGATTCTCCTTACGCACTCCTCACGCATTCCATACGTGTCACGACACGTGCACCCTTCCTAGTGGATTTTGGCTTCAACTAATTAACCTTCTCGGCGTATTCAATTGTCCATGTTTCAGCGTATCTTATACTTGCTCTTCTTCGTTTAATCTTGGCCCATCAGTTTGGCCCAAGGAATGGGCCTCCAAGTGAATTGGGTCGGCCCAGTTTACCTTAACCAAATTTTATGCTCCCTCAGTAATGATTCTTATTATCGGTGGTATACTATATCAGAAAAATTATATATATTTAATTTTTTTTATTACAAGTGCTTATTTGTTGCCCCTTGGTAATTTGGTATACCAATTAACTTTATTACCGACTCTATTGAGTAAATACCAAATGGTTCAAAATTCCAAATTAGTCTAACATTTCTCATTTTATTTGTTGTCCCCCCCTCTCTCTCCCGACTTGTAGTGGATCCGTACTAGGTGGTCAATGGATGAACTACCATGAAATTTTATGTTTTAACCTTTAATGCATGGATTAATTTATAGGTTAGATTTTATTTTTATTTTTTTGAAAGTAGGGATGTGAATAGTAAGGTCATTGACATACTTAAATTGAATTTTTAATTTTTTTGGTACACCAAATTTCAGTATACTTACAATTGCAATACAAAAATGATAAAAGATTTTAGCATACCGAAATTTTAGTAAGTTACTCGGTATAGAAGTTTTGATACGATAACTGTATCGAATCCATCCTTATTGATTAGTACTTCCTTGCCTATCAAATTGATAGCCTTGTTGAATTGAGTAAACAACCAATTAAACTATTGTCCAGTTTTAATTTGCCCATTCAACTTTAATATGTTTCATTTTAACCACTCAACCTCTAAAATTGTTTCATTTTAACCACTCAACCTCTAAAATTGTTTCAATCAACCCCCCTCCATTTCCATCCATATCTATACGGTTAAAGAGCATGTGCGTGTCACATGTGGTGTTATTTTCATCTTTTACTCACTAAAATTGTTGAGTAAACATCATAAATAAGCTAGGAAACTATTTGACAATTCAATTTGCACACTCAACTTTAATTTGTTTCATTTTACCCATATCGTCGGCTACTTATAGATGTTGATGCAATTAGGGAAAAATTATAGCTAATTAATTTGCATCTTATTCATACAAATTACATAATATATGTAGTTGCATCTCATTCATATATTGTGGCCATTTTACATGAAAAGGCCTACCATGGGATTCAACCCACCAAGGGCTCCAAATGCATCACAAGAGCAAGTCAAGCCAAACCAGTTTATGCAATCCAACAAATGCATCACAAGGCCAGTCAAGCCAAAGGAGTTCAATCAGCAATCTAAGATGAAGAAATTTTTTCTTTAGTTTTTGAATAAGTTGTAGCATATGCAAATCCTTTTTTTTTTGTGGGTTACAAGTTTATAGTAGAACAGGGTATATGTGGTTATTTTTTGTAGGTTACATGTCTATATCAGATCATGGAACATGTATTTGGTAATTTGGTATATGTTATTCTTGAATGTAATGGATATTATTATTATGGAATTAGAATAGAATGGCGATTGTTATTATGGAATTAGAACATGTTGTCACTTGTCTAATGCATATCATTCTCAAATGCTCTTCAATTGCAAAATAAATAACTTCATTAAAATTAGGACTTCCATTACAACAACAAAAGGCCATTAACAATTACAAATTACTCTTTAACAAATTATACATTACTCTTCAACATCACCACTATTAAAGAGACAAAATAGGATGACATTTACACATATTAAATACACAACAAATCCACTTCTTCTCGCTTGATTTGATTATTTATTTTCAACTTAAACAACATTAATCTTGTTCAACAATATCACTACAAGAAAAGTGAATTTAATTTCACGATGTTTTTTGCGAACGTTGTGGTATGTACCCAATCATGTGCTATTGCAAAGTCCCAAGTGCAAGTAATATAGATTAAGGTAAGTCCGAGTATCAAATACGCAGGGAAGGCAACAATTATGTTTAAGGCATTGCATATTACTTAGAGAAAAGAAAAAGTGAAACAGATGATGAAAAGATTTAGGAAAAGAAAAGCAGGCTAACTTCCTAAGTTGTCTAAGTAAGGGCAAGCCAATCTACTCCTAAAATGCAAGAAAAAGAAAACCATAAGCACAAATTGGCTACTTAAAGAAGGCTTCCTAATTTGCACTAGGATAACATGCGCATAAACTTAAAACAAATAAATAAAATAATATCAGAGTACTAAAGTGAAAAATCAAAAACTAAAACAAAATTCAAACATGAAAAACAAACGTTAGGGGTATCCGTAACTAATGAATGCGATACTAAACTAATCAAATGATCCGAATTATGGTTTGAATTGACTTTCCACTAAAATATAGCCCTTAGGCTTTCCTACCATCAAATTTTATTACTAACTAAAGCGTATGATGGTCCATGCATGACAAAGACCATAAAGGCTGGCTACTAGCGATTGAGTTCGACGATGAAACTTTTGACTTTTAAAAGAGTAATTTTGAACCTAGTAATGTTAGTAAATGACAAAAAGAATTTAAGTTTTAATACTTTAGTAAAAATCAATATCCAAACACATGCTCAAGTTTAGATAGGTTAGAACATGATTGAAGGCGTATATAACTTAAAATGGATGGCGAAAGCCAAAACCGACACTTTTTCGGTACTTAAATATTTTCGTATCAAAACAGTTCCTAACATAACCATTCCTTTAAATATCTAATCAAACTAATTAGAGAGTATATACCGCTTTTGAATTAGCTTATCTATAGTTTTTGTGCAAAAGTCCATGAAGTGGAGTTTTTCAGTTCTTAATCGAATGAGATTTTGAGTAACACTTAAAAAAACACGTTAGAAGCATGCAAGAATGAGAGTGTTGACCTAAGGTCTTAATCTTATTTTGATAATAACAACAAATCAATCATGTGTAATTTAACATATTTCTTGATATAAGTATATAGTTTATTTACTCGAAAAATTCAAGAAAAACATGACAATGATCACTCTTTCACTATTCGATCATTGGACAAGATAAAGAAGATCAAATCTCTCAATGCAAATCATGAAGTACAAAGGATCAAAAGACTATATGAAAAGTTTCAAGGAAAAAGCTTCAAATGAAGATTAATCTGAAGAAACAAATCAAAGCATTCGAAGACTCGTTAATTCAGTAATTGAGCGAGTGCTTAAGATTTATGTAAAGTTATTTTTTTGATCAAATCCTTATAGCTAAAACATATTAATACATCTTTTCAAGATTGATTCAAATAAGCTCGAAATTGAATTTATTTGAAAAACATCATTTTACAAAGACCGAGTTTCAAAATAAATTCATATTAATTTTAAATGGTCATATTTTAAGCTCTAATAAAAATAGGTATCTTAGAAACATATATCCGAGGTTCAAAAATCATTAGAATTGTATTTGGAACTTAATTGTTAAATTGCAAAAATATTTTTATTTTACATTTAAAATTCGCTCAATTTTCGCACAGTTTTGATTTAATGATAAGATGGAGGCCTTCCCGGACTCCGATCATTTTAAAATTTTTACAGTAGTTAGAAAACATCTCTTAGCGATTTTGACGAGAATTTGAGCATGATCCAACAGTCAAATTGGGATAAATTATCAAAATAAATTTGAATTGTTTGTCAAAACTAGTTGTTGGAAAGTTTGAAAATGTATACCTTTAACCCAAAACCTTTCTTAATCATCCCCAATGACCATATGATTTTTCAAGATATATATATGAGGTCCTAGACATGTTTTAACACACCTTGAATCATTGTAATACTCTATTATTCATATATTCAAATATACAAAGATTCAAGAACACATTTTGATAAATCTTTCATCTTTTGAGCTATATATTTTGATCAATCTTGATAACTCTAGTGTGAGCTTCATTTGTAATCTTGAAATACACTTGAGAGTTATTGTATTGGTGTGTATCACCACAAAAAATCCATTCTTCATTTTAAAAGAGAGTTTGTCTCTTTAAAGAGTAAGAGAGTATATATTGTGAGAAGTGTAGTGGGTATAGCTACATTGTGAGTGTTGTGTGCATAGCAACATTTGTATTGAGGTTTGATCTTCACCCAAAGAAGAATGAATAGTAAAAATTCTCGAGGAACTAACCAAGCGCGGACGTATAGTTTAGGAAACCGAACCGAGAGAACAAAAAGTCTCGAGCTTCAAATTGGTTTAATCTTTCTAAACTCAAGCTCTCTTTTTATTGCTATATTATTACTTGTATTTCGAGATTAATTATTTGCTTATCTTGGGATTGATTACTTGAAGTTTATTATTTTCTTAATATTGTTGCTTAGCTAAGTTGCTTTGCTTAAATATTTTAAAAACGTTTTAATTCCGCATTAAATTTTTAAAACCCTATTCACCCCCCTCTAGGGTTGTTTTTCGACCAACAGAGAGAAATACCCAAAATTAGTAGTTGTCCTTTAACCATTGGGAAAAACAAGTTAAACATGCATTCGAATAGCATTCACAGCATAATTCCACATTATTTGACTACACATTCGTAATTACGAGTATAGCTAGTCATATATTAATTAAACATACTTGACATAATAGAAAACATTTAAACTAGTAGGTTCTTGCTGAATATCATTAACTAATCAAACACCAACACTCGGGGCATGAAAAGTTGAGAATTAAGACTAGAAATTACAAAACAAGAGTTTTTTTATTGACTATTGAAAACAAACTGAACGAAACAGACCCTAATCATTATAAATTCTATAAAATAAGATTCCATATATAATCATGATTTTCATACATAAATGGCTTGATTAATTGATGATAAATTAAGACATAATGCAAAAATAAACAAAAACTGAAGATTTATCAAGTTTTGAAACAAGGAAGCTTAAAAAACATCTAATGAATAGCCATGAAGTAATCGTGAATGAAACAAATCACTAGCTAAAGTCCATACATGTATTCATAACAATAAACTAAACAATATTCAACAAGAATTGAAGAATAATCGGAGTTAAATTGAAAAAGTAGGGTTTACCAGTTCGAATATGAGATTTGAATTGTAAAACTTGGAAACTGTGAATGAAATTTAAAAAGTCATTTGTTTACTAAACGTCGTGAATTTTGCATCGTTTATCAAAGAATTGTCGCAATTTTTACAAAATTTATGATAAAACGTCGTAAATTTGTGTAAGTTTTGATTTTTTGTTTTGTTTTGTTTTGTCTAAAGGGCTTGTGTAATATTTTTGTTTATTTCAATATTTTGCATTATTGTGTAATGAAGAATATTAAAATATTATTTTATGTTTAGATTTTTTATATAATTAATGAAATATTAATTATTGACTAATTTATGATTTTGGAGAAATGGTTAGTAGATGTAGCGTCATTTCCCTATATTTAGAAAACTTCATCATATCCAATATCTCTTATAGTTAATCTAGGGATCAGTGCCTTTAAACGATCATATGTAGGTGGGTCCAGCCAAACATAAAATCCACACTAATTCAACACCATAAAAACAGAGCATGTCAACTAAGGTTTATATCATCAAATCATCAATCTGGATTGCAAAAATATTACATGCTCAAAATCACATACCCCTTAATTTCAACAAGTCTAAAGTTTCATACTACGTTCAAAATGAACCATAAATTATTAATTGTTCCAAAAAGTATTACTATTTAAAAACTTAAATCTATTGCATCTGCGGGGGGGGGGGGGGGGGGGGGGGCGGAGTTTGGCTGTAGCCCACCCAAAAAAAAAAAGAAAATAAAAATACACTTACAGTAATAGTAATATTTAAGGCACTAGCCCAGCCCACTATACAAATTTATTTATAATACATTTAGCCCAGTCCAACCCACTTTATATTCTCTTTCACGCAATCATATCCATTATTATTATTGTAACCTAATACTTAAAACAAATAAAAAATAAAAGGAAGAAAAAGAAGACAGAAAGCAGCACTACAACAGTTGCACCTACAGAAAGAGAATCTCTTCTCATCTGCCATTGGAGATATTGAGAAAAATGACATAAAGTAAATAATATTATATATATATATATAATATACATTTGTTCATTATTGTTCATAGATTTTTTTTCTTTCTATATTTTTATTTCAACTTTCAAATAGATTATTATAAATTTATAATTAATAAATAGTTTTATTATTCATGTATTTATTGATTGTTGCAATGTTGTTTATTTATTGACTATTTTTCAATCTACTTAATATATATTATATATAAAATTTATTTATTTGACTATTAATTCTTAGCGAATGTTAATTGTTAATTGTTAATATATTATTATATATAACATAACTTTAATTGTTTAGATTAAATATTTAACTTTAAATTTTTGAATTTATTTTAATAGGTTAATAAGAATGGCACATTATCAACTACCATCAATGAAAGAAAAAACTCTTTTGTCATTCTTTAAAAAGAAAGACGATGTTGATAAATCAAAAGATGACACTCCTATGCCTAAGATTCACATGCTTGGTCCTGACTTTCATCATCCTTCCAAACCCCAAGTAGTTGAGTCAATAAAATTTAATTCCACTCTTATTGAATAGGATCCGGGGTTAAGTGCTCAAATACATGACTACCCCGTTAATCAAAGAGATGAAGTTAGGCAAGCTTATAAAAATTTGGAGCTTTATTATCCAAAACTTTTGGAGTATCCAAGGTCTTTGTTTGGAAAACAGCATCGCCGATTTCAACATGCCTAGTTCAAACAATTTCCTTGGCTAGAATATTCACATTCAAAGGGAAAAGCGTATTATTTTCCATGTTTTATGTTTGAAGGTAAAAACAAGTCGGTGGAACTTCTTTTTGATATATTCAACTCTACAATAGATTTTCAATTGATGGAGTTGGACCATATATTCAATGATCAAGTTGTGGAACTTATTACCCTTAATTTATCTTTAGATCCTAGTAATTCTTTTAAATCGTTTGATGAGGATAATATTTGTACTCTAGCGGAAAAATTTTATCCTCGAGATTTCACTATTCTAGATATTTACGCTTTGAGATTTGAATTGATGCATTTCAAGCTTGATGTTGATTTTGATTCCGAGTTTCAAAAAATTTCCACTGTTATTGATTTATGCCGGAACTAGTTGTAAGAAGAAAGTCCAAGCATTACACTTTATTTGATATATTGATTTGTCTTGTGTTGACTCTCCTCGTTTCCACCACGGCTATAGAAAGGGCATTCTCAGGTATAAAGCATGTTAAAACAGTGATTCGCAACTCAATCTGTGATAAATTTCTTGCTGATTGCTTGACTTTACGTTGAACATGACCTCACATTAAGTATTGATATAGATTCAGTAATTAATGAGTTTGAAACTTTAAAGACTTGTTAGTTGCAACTTTGATAGGTATTTTTGTCATTTTTACTATGCTTTCATGTAAAAATTTCTTAATATTGTAATTGAAAAAATATATTTTATTTTTTTATGATTTTCTACTTTAATAACAGCCCCTTCCCCTTCGAAGAATTCTGGATCTGCCCTTGACCGCATCCAAAAGTAATTCTTGGCTCCAACACTATCCCTTATCCCACTTAACAATAACTTATACAATGTATTAACCAATTAGAATAGGGGTGATTTTATTTTCATCCACCAAATCTTGCAGTTAATCCACCCCTAAATTATGGAAATTTTGAACAAAGTTTTACAATATTACCCTTTTTAAAATTGATAAGTATATCCACCAACTAAAATTAAATTATAATTAAATAAATTTAGATTCCATTTTAATTAACATTCCTAATCTAAATATAACTCATTTTAATTGAATCCATATTTACGTTTCACTGTATCATCAATGTTTTAGGGCTTTTGCGCGTGGGAGTATTGATGAATAGAATATCTCAATACGTATTTTTTTGAAGAAAAATACAAACCCTAATTTCATTAAATAGTTTAAGCATGCAACAATGAAAAATCCTTCTCCAATGATGATGACGAAGCCATGTTTAAGGGGAGTTTTGGTTGATATCTAGGATGAGACAGGCCAACAGTGGCGCAAAAACCCAAAAGTTAGGGTTTTGATTATTTTCGAAATTGTGGGTGGGGAAAGAGGGATGATACAGCGGGGAAGAAGAAAAAGAAGGAGTATGCTGTGCACGGTGGGAAGAAGAAGAGGAAGACTGTTGTGCGTAGTGGGAAGAAGAAGAAGAAAGAGGTCCACGTTATGCAACAATGCTGAGGGAAGAAGATGAGGACAACGCTGTGTGGGTGGGAAAGAGTAACTTAAATTTGTAGTGGGATGGGTTAAATTTGTTAAAGGTTAATTAAAATTTACTTTACAATTAAAATTTTTAAAGTGGGTTTACTTATTAATTTAGTGAATATTTTAGTATTAAAAATAATATTTATAAAATTAAATTCAGAATATTTTTTTTTCAGTTAATCCGCGTTCGCGGATTAACTCAATATGTAATGCGGATTAACTTATTAGTGCGGATTAACTGCAAGATTTGGTGGATGAAAACAAAATCACCCTTAGAATAGAGGGTCATGTTAACTCTTACATGAAGATAGTCAACAAATTTAAACTCATATTGCAAATGCCAACCACTAATTGCTTATATAGTATAAAAATATACTACTTATACTATTCATTATAACTATTATGGTCAGAAGGGTGGAACTGTATCATTACTGATTTGTACTGAATTTCGGTAATGGTGTAATACACATTGGAAATTGTGCCGTACCAGTGGAATATGATTTGTTACCGGTAATGATTTCCATTACCAGTGGTTTTTTGTATTGTACGATACCAATTAATGGTATTATTAATGGTATAACCGTGTGACGCCCCAAATCCCATTAAGAGTTTTAGGCCTCTGGGACAGGTTAATCACGGTGCCGTACGTAGAAGGAGGGTGAAAAATTTATAGTAAATTAAAATATTGTTAACAATAAGTTAACAATAGAGTTCGTATAGTCAATAAACCAACATGTGAGAATTAAAACCGTTTTCAAACAAATCATATTCACTCCAACCATGTAATAAAATCACTCCACATTTTTGAAATAATTTATACAAGTTTACTTAATATAAAACTTGACATTAGGAATCCAACCCGGTTCTTAAACGAAGAGTTATTACAAATACATAATATATTGGGAGTATAAAACAATTATACAATTTTATTTGTTCTTGTAAAGGACTATAAAAAGGTAATGGACATTAGAGGCTTTTAAAGGATTATACCATGTGCCACCCACGATGCCTAACCTGCAAAACTGTTGGAAGGAGGAAATGAGCCAAATCTAGGCTCAGTGAGAACTATATAAGTTTGTATAAGAAAATACAACTAACATTATGAAAGTATGTGCAATTTATATAGTAAGTATAGTATGAAAATAGTGCAATGCAAGCCACACATATGCATGCCGAACCCCCATTAGGATTCTCATCCTAGACCTTGGAAGCTATCTATCTCCATTAGTCATTCTCGCCCCTAAGTTCTATAGATATGACGCTCTATGGGTTCACGTACCTCCAGGGGTTAGTGATCTAAAATCATCCTTTTTGGTCACTAGTTTTCTATGGTTCGTCATGCTAATGTCAACATCACTTTCATAATATGGATCGACGTCGTATATTATACACCAATGTAATCCCACAGCTAATTCATATATATAAGGGAATGTAGATAACTCTAAGCCAAGTATTTATAGCTCTTGCTTTAATTATAGTTCATTATGAATTCTACACTTGGCTATTAATAGGAACAATCCTAAAGGAAACAGTTAAGTGCTATGCGTGTAGGTATCCACTTATTATACCTAAGGCCATTAATAATCTCATTCTAATATTAGTATATAATAACCAAGCACCTAGCCGTCATATTAAATGATATTACCACTTTAATTATTAACCTCTTATGTCCATTATGATTTGTTCATATTGCCTATCCACGAGTAGGTGTGTATACGTAATTTGTCCCCTCATAGTCCAAAACAATAATAAAGCAGTCAATATAGTAATAAAGACTGGAGATATGATAAGGTAATAACAACAGAATAACAATCACATAGCACCAATTTGTCATATTTCTAGGATAGTGCTCCAACTTCACCCCGCGGTATGACTAGGCCTAGAGCAACGGCCCCCCAAGGACCTCAAGCTCTAAACTAATCATGTCTCCTCTAAGCGAGTGAGTCACTTACGGATTAGGTTCTAACAAGTAAGTCATTTGGACTACACCCACATAGGCCAGCCATTTTCCCAGGGACTATCTTCCAAATAGTTAAATAGTAGGACACCCATACAAACAAACTCCATTACTAAGATAGAACTACAATAAGAGGCCTACACCTTATAAGGTGAGTACCCAATAGTAGTGCTACTATTTCTCGGGATACACGATCCCATCAGTAAAGCTATATGAAACTATTCCGCTAGCCGTGGAAGCTCATAAGCTCGGGACTCTTGAACTGTTCCTCACCCATGGGAAAGCAAAATAACTTGAGTGGGCTATCCTTTGTGCGATTTAAACTGCCAAGTGGAGATACCTATTATTTTTTTGTACACGGTTTAGGGACTTTCACCCAGGAACCGCAGTCCTATATTGAGCCATACTATACCGCAAGTGTGCTCACAACCATCCTATGTGTGATCACATTAACAATATATAATAACGATAATTAATATATGTAAATCTCACACAACCAATCACACATATATAGTCAACACACATAACAAGTAAGCAGTATCCGTAATCTCATCGTTAAGCCGATATTCATGCTTTGTGGCCAATTCGTGTATTATATGTCCTTTAAAGTCTTAAAGCATATATTATGTGTATAATTAAGGCCTTACAAGTATCTCTGATGTTTAAACGTCATTCTAGCAGAGCCAAGTGTGTTTACGCACCTATCCAGTGTAGTTACTGTACAAAAGTCTACTACTACTACTACCACCACCACCACCACCACCATAGTAACCAACACCCTACCAATTTAGGTTATGACATATCTAGGGTGTATTTCTAGTACATTAGGCACATATTACGTATTTGGGGATTTTTTGCTAAAACTTCATATATAGCCATGCATGTGTATCTACATACTTGATCATGTTTATTAAGTGATTCTAAGGTACAATCCATCATCAATTTAAGATCTATCTACCCAAACCCACATGCATGCAATCAAACCCTAAGTTTTATATAAAAACCCCAATTTGTACAAAGAAACTACATGCAACACATAATTGTTGAGAAAACATGTTTAACATTATTGTTTCCACCTCAAATGAAGAGAATCCACAAGTTTGGAGTGTTGATGATGGTGGTTAATGGCTGGACTTGTTCTCTCCGAGCTCTAAGCTAAACTTTAATGGTGGATTAGTGAAGAAGATGATGAATGTGTACTAATCTTAACCAAAACTTGAATTAAGAAGAAAAATCCCTCATAACCGTTACAAATCTCCCATAATCTCCATAGGTGAGCTCTCAAGGGTGTTTGAGGATGGAATGCTCGAAATGGTGGTGTGCACGAGTGTTAAATGGGTGTAAATCGGGTCAAAGCACTTAAAAACACGATTTTGACTATTTTAATGCAGGGTAGTAGACTACCCTAATTCAAATGTAGTCGATTACATGGCATCATTGCCTGCATCAGTTGTTTGGCCACAAATTCATCTTTTCACCCATTTTTGGCCATCGGGGAATGAGAATTAGGTCTCAGCCAAAACATGAAACCTGTAGATAATTAATTACATTTACAATGGCATAAATGGGGAATCATTTGGAAATTAGATGAAGAAGTTATGGCCAAAATATTGTAGCTATGTTGAAAATCCAAAGAACCTACGATAGGGCTTTATTTGCTTTAGTTCTTCCAAACTTAATCCATTTCCTTGGGAATGCCTTGGAACAAATAAGAGGAGTATAAGGAGGTGTAAATGACAATGTATTAGGCTATGATACAATGGTTAAGGTTCTAAACCGAATAAAGGCGTTTCAAACTCCAAAAACTTCAATTGTTGCCGTTAACGCGCCAAATTTGGCTACGGCTATCCAATCTATGTTTCGAGCCTATGCACATATGTAATATGACTAACGTGACTTACGAGAAGTGTTGGACTCATCGAAATGTACCCATAATAAAAAATGACCACCAGAAGCAAGTATTATCCTTAAGCGCAAATAACGAAAATGATTAGCACCAAATTAATGGGTGAGGTAAATATTTCCACACTCTGAAAGAAATTATCCCACCCACTTTGCTTGAATTTTGATCAAAGAAGTTCTTTTGTAGTTAACACGAGATTAATAGCATTTACGATGTATTACGATTTTTTTTTATCGTTTGGCAAAGTAAATATGTGATTCCTATAATCATATTTAGAAGATGTAAGATAAATAAAAATTAAAAATTCAAATGATCTCATTGCAATATATGCACCCTTGGCCTCCCCCTCATAAAATTATTATTTATATTTTTCTGGATGTTATTAATCACTACATAAGATGGCACAAACAAATTAATTAAACATGTAATAGAACCAAGGTGAGAGCTTTAACGAGTAGCTCCTGCTCGGTCCAAAGTGTGGTCTGATTTAGCCCTTGACCAATTTTAGGTTCACCAATAGCTATCCTTTTTACAACTTCAATTGCTTGAGTTGATTGCAACTCAGTATAACGCTTAGGCGAAGCAGTATGAGGATTAATAGTGGAATTCAACTTTAAAAAGAATAACCAAACATCCCCCACATCATTTGATGTAGCAATTAATGCTAGCTGTAGATGGTGGGCGAAATAATGTACATAATATGCATACGAACAATCTCAAAGAAATAATGCTTGCAATTCATTACATACTCCGCATATATTGCTAGCCCCATCATACCATTGGCTTTGGTTTTTATCAATTTGGATATTGTAATTAGCTAGAACATGATATATTTCATTTTTTAAAGTTAGTGCTGTGGTGTCTTGAATGCCCGCAACTCTAAAAAATTGCCCTCATAATAAACCATGCTCGTCAACAAATCTTAAGACAATGGCCATTTGTTCTGTATCTGATTCACTTGTGCTTCATCAACTAAAGTACAAAAGTTTCCATCCTTAACTTCTTTTCTAGTCTTTTCTAACTTTATCACCAAGAATATGCAAAATTTCATTTTTAATCATTGGAAAGGTACACTCTGCATTTTTTAACACAACTTTACAACATTTTCATTTAATTTCGCTTAATATTTTATTATTTCAATAAAATTCCCACGTTTGATTTGTGACCTTTGATAACACAGGCCTGAAATGCACACCATTAAACATAATCAATTATTGTCTTGAGCCACAATTGACTATTCTCCACCATTTCTTTAGAATATGTACTAATCAATTTCTTGATATATTGGGATAAATTCATTAAATCCTTAGAAGTTTTTATTGCACATAGATGAGAGAAATTAGGACCTCGTGTATGTTGCAAGAAAGCACATTACTTATCCTTTTCCAACTTTTGAACCTTTTAACGGTAAATATGGGATGAAATGGTGGATTAGTTTCGAAGAGAAAGTATGGGAAACAAAATGCTCTATCTTTTTCGGGAGAATACTCAACTAAGGGTACTTAATGAACCAAGGATCTTGAAATCGTTGAAACTTCTTTCCATCTTTGGTAGGTGCATACTCATGAAACTTATGTTTATAAGGCTCCACTTTGAGATAAGTTCGTCAAAGCTTATCACGTTCATTAACGGGATGTTGCCATATTGGAAGATAGAAGCCTAGATCGCGTACAAAACTAATGTCAGCCTCTCTATTTTCAATTCTTTTGGTTTTTGGAGGACAACGCTCAATGGGTATTGGAGGAATGCTGTAAGACCGCTGCCTTAATTACCTAGATAACTCACATAATTAAGACCTGTAGTGCTTCTAACCCATCCTAGATTGGCTAAAATCGGTTTATTAATACATAAAGAATCTGAACAGTACACACAAGATATGTTAAGCAAGTATGAAGTTTCTCGAATCTCATGATAGCAAACAACAGAAGAGCAAAGCATGTTCATGTATTAAACATTATACAAGACCATGTCCAGTGCCCCCAAAACATAACAACATTGTAGGCTAGCCATAGCTTGCCTTGGAAACATATACACAACAAAAATATAATCATATCAGAGCCTTCTAATCCGTTCCCGATCCCCTCGCCTCTCTTTCTATTTAATTTTCGGGTACCTGAAATGTTTTATAAAACGGGATGAGTGTGTCGCTCAGTAGATGGTAAAAGGGTAAAGCTTTGAAAACATTTCTTAACTTGTTATCTTATGCAAAGTACAAATTTTCATGATACAAGCCAATCATTATTTGTAACATTTTATAGACAAATAGTTCATAATAATGCATGCTCATGCATACGCAGGTTACCTCTCTTTGTGTCAACCCATTTCCAAACTTTGATGATACGTGCCAACGAGAATTTAAGCTAAGATGACCTTATAGAACCCATTCGCTCCAAGAGAATGTAATATAATCATAGTTCTTGTCAACGAGAACCCGAACTGGGATTACATTATAGAATTCGTTGCCTCAGGGTGTCATACCATCATCATACACAAGAAGTGGAACAACCCGTCCACATTCCATATAAACAATTCAATCCATGGTGCGCTTCCAATGCCTATGTTCTAGGGCTACTCACCAGTGGCTTATAAGAGGCCAAACATTGCTCCTCCAGGGGTTTAGGGATTTTTAACCCAAGGGCACTGGGCCCTACTTATTTTCCTTCCCGGCAAGCACCATTCAAATAGATATTCAGATGGAATTCACATAATCATGTTCATCCATAACTAGATATAATCATTACTAAGAAATCCATTAAATGATCATCTTCGAAAAGGAGATATCAAGATAATAATGGAGTCTCCATGAATTGCTATAAGAAATAAGAGTCATTGTTGCATCCGGACATATATCTATATATATATGTATAATGAAGCTTCAATGAAGCTGAAAGTCTGGGTTGACACCAAGATAATGTATTTCAGCATAACATGCTCTATATGTATTCCAAAAGAAACATATGCCATGTGAACTCTATTAATCCTTTATCTATGTCCCTTGTGGTGTGTACACAACCATTTATTAACCCCCTTTTTTTTTCTTTTTCATATTTTGTATATACGCCCAATGGAAACCATAATGATTAAACAATATTCAAGTCTCGAGTTTAAATAGCATATATTGCTTCACTCATGAATTTATAGTTTAAACACTTTTATATATCAATAATAATAAACATGCTAGTGAATATATATTTGAAACAACTTATGCCATATACACCATAACAAGATTCAATCCATATTCATTGGTGTATACAATTCATCCACTAATCATTACATCAATAAATAACATCCATACATTCAAGGAATATATCGTGCGATTCGAATAACACACCTATAGCAAGTGTAAATGGCATCTATTGCCTCAAATCCCATATTTAAATCTTTGTAAATCATAAAACATCATGTTATAGACCATGCTTTAGATAAATAAGACAAATATAGTGAAACTATGATGATAATCATGAGACAAGGACAAATTTTCAGGTTTAAAAGCACATAAACCCATACCTCAATTTATAGACCTAAAGAGAAGAGAAAAGATGATAATCTAAACATCGTCCGACGAAACCCCAAAATCCATGCGTCACTACGCTCCTAGATTAGCAAAACCCTCAAATAGATAAAGCTCAAACCCTATTCTGTGTGGCCCTGGTTCACATTCGAGCTCCCATGGTGGATAACAAGGTAGAAGATGATGAATAGTGAAAGAGAAGAAGATTTGGATGATTTGAAGCTTTAATCTTCGTTACGGATGAATTGATGTGTAAAAATATCTTTCTTTATTTCTCTTTCTTTTTCTCTCTAGAACTCTCCTTAGATGTGCGTGGGTGTTTGTCTCGAAGTTGTGGTGAAAAATAAGTAAAAGTTGCTTTAAAAAGGGCTTAAGTCTGTGCACAAGTTTATCTAGCGGACCGGTACGCCAAATATCAAATACTAGTCCACGAGTCACAAATTTCCTGAAATTTAACTGCAGGACCGGTATGCCAAAATCGAAATACCAATTCGCGGTTAACTTTGCCCTGTTTTGGACTGTTCTTGTTTCAGCCATAACTTTTTCTCCGGGACTCCGATTGAGGTGATTTTTATGTCCACGAAAAGGTAATTCAAAGATCTACAACTTCCTAAGAGGAAGTTTTTCCAAATTCTAAACAGATAATTTTTAAAAATTCACCGAAGACAGTGTTTTGCCGAAACGCTACCGAACGACCATAATTTACTAACCGGCATACTTCGCATGATGTTTTAACCAACTAGGAATACGAATTGGAATTCGGTTAGACCACAAAAGTTGTAGAATGACATGCAACCTTGACATAGGCGCAAACGGTGACCAAATCGGATAAAAGACAGAGAAGCTACGGAGCTTCAAAGTTAATCCAAAAATAGTGAATTGCGTAAGACCAAAACTTCCAATTTATCAACCGAAATCGATTCGGACTACCCAACCCACCAAACAATCACTCACATGAGTGTAAAGAAGCTAATACAACTAATACGGAGCAATAAAACATTACAAGGTTCCATAATACGAGATTTCACCCCTCACTTTTACAAAGTTAGCACTTTAATCCTTCTTCACCTCAACTAATATAATTAAATTATACTACATCCAACCCAATTTAAAACAAATTAAAGTATGGGATTTCACAAATGCCGTCAATAGATATAGAAGGCACCACATCATCTTTTGGTTTGAAAAACGAATACAAAATGATTTTATGATTTGATGTTTGATGAAAATTTGACATTTTATCGTAAATACACATTTTAAAAATGAATAAAAAATGTTCTTAGGATTTTATGTTTGATGAAAATTTGACATTTTATCGTAAAGACACAAGAAATAATTAAAAGATATTTACCCAAGTACTATAATACATATAATTTAAGATATTTAGAAGTACTAACTTTGCTACCATATATAAGAGATTAAGCGTTGATAGTCCATAGTGCTTAATTACTGTCAAAGTGTACAAGGAAAATAAAATCCCTATTGCATTCTTACAAAAATTATAAAGTGTTACCGACTAATGACATTCTTTCCATAAGCATTGATGTTGTTCTATTTTATTTTTTTGTATTTTATTTAAATTTGAACTCAGCCATGTTGGTTTTAGAAAATACACAAATAAAAAAAAATCAAAGAGTTATAAAACAAACCCTAGTTACACTCTTGCATAAATTAAACAATAAATGTATAAATTAAAACATATAAACTAATAAAGGGTCATAGCTAATCTAGAAATTATTAATTAACAATAAACATTAAATTGACCAGCGATCATAAATCAAATCAAATAATTAATAATCTTTAAACAGTGAGAGGAAATAATGTCAGAGACATACTAAATTGAGCCAATGAAATATAAGATTTAATGCAATTTATCAGGTCAAAGTGTAAAAATATTGAGTCATAAAAGAAGACTCATTACAAGCTCTAAGAATTTGTGGTTTTGGGCTAGAAAATGCAAGAAACGGGAAGGTGGATGAAAATGAAGACAGATAACAACAAAACAAGTTAGGCAAAAGATATATGCAGAAAGGTTATTATTTATGGTTTTAGAAATAAAGGGAGGCATATTTGTAAATTTAATGACATGGTTAGGTTTTTATATATATAAGTGGATATGCATGGCTTTAAAAAATAGAAGAAGTGGCACGCCATAAATTTTAAAAGAAAGGAGGCTTGATACAAGTGCTTAGAATTTTAAAGTATTGAGTGCTTTTAATTGGCAAATAAATTTGACAAATTAACCCTAATAATTTTTATTTTTTCCAAAGCTAGGCCCAGGTTCAAGCCGGACTAGCCTTATGCATCATCCGCACTGTGAAGACAAAGAACACCAGAAAAGGGAAAATAAATATGTAGAAAGGTTATTGTTTTTGGTTTTAGAAATAAAAGGATGGCATATTTGTAAATTTAAAGACATAGTTGGGCTTTAATATAAGTGGATATGCTTGGCTTTAAAAAATAGAGGGAATGACACGCTGTAAATTTTAAAACAAAGGAGGGCTTAATATAAGTTCTTAAAATTTCGAAGTCTTGAGTGCTACTAATTGGTAGATAAATTTGACAAATTAACTCTAATAATTTTATTTTTTCTAAAGCTAGAGCCGAGCTAGCCCTCTGCAGCATCTGCTGCTGCAGAGATAGAGAACAAAAGAACAAGGGAAAAGAAATATGCAGAAAAGTTATTGATTTTGATTTTAGAAATAAAGAAACAACATATTTGTAAATTTAAAGACATGGTTGGGTTTTAATATAAGTGGATATGCTTGGCTTTAAAATAGAGGGAGTGGCACGCCATAAATTTTAAAACAAAGGAGGGCTTGATACAAGCACTTAAAATTTTAAAGTCTTGAGTGTTTTTTTTGTAACACTCTGTGTTTAAATTAATGTTAATTATGTTATATTAAATTAATATTTTGTGAAATTTGTATTTTAAAAATTTTTCTATCCATAATTTAAGAAAAAATTACATCAAAAAATTGTAGATCTCTGAACTATCTTTCTAGGGATATAAAGATCGTCCTAATCGGAGTACCGAGTGAGAAGTTATGGCCAAAATAAAATAGAAAAAAGTTTACTCGTGGACTGGTATTGGATTTTTGAAATACCGGTCCGGTGTATAAATTTTGGGGGAAAATTTGGCTGCGGACCAGTATGAGAATTTTGGCATACCGGTCCGGCGTTTAAAAATTGGGAAAAATCTATGCTGCAAACTGGTACTCCATTTTCTACATATCGGTCTGCCATCTGGAACAGTGCACCTACTTAATTCGTTTTTAAGTGTGTTTTGCCTATATTTCCATCCATTTTCGACCAAAAACACTCCCAAACACTAAAAGGTTCTAGAGAGAGAAAGAGGTGGGTTTCTTGAGGGATTTTTGCTCGTTTTTCAACATCAATCTAAAGTTTAAGCCTCGGATCATCTGAATCCTCTTCTTTATCACTATTCATCATCTCCCTCGTTGGGATTTCTTCGAAAGGGGCTTGAGTCTTTATCTTTTCTTCTTCTTTCTCGCTAATAAACATAAGGTAGGGGTTTCCTTGCTTTGCAAAACTGGTTAATACGATTTTATTATTCGAGAATCGTTATGCTTGATCTATATTTGTTTGAAAACTTGAGTATAAAAGAGTTCATGTTGTTTTTATGATTTAGATGGTTATAAACGTATGATTTGAGGCAAGATATGCCATATACACTTGATATAAACTATTATCTGGACTATATGAAATATCACTTGGTGTATGGAAGATGTTTGTTGAGAAAATTGGCTTGTCGATGAATTGTATACACCAAGAGATATGAAATGAGGTTGGTTAAATTGTGTATGGCATAAATTGCTTTATGTATCTATAAAATAGCATGTTTTGCATACTATACATGTCATTATTGTGTCCATCAAATGCTTGGAGAACTCTCGGCATATTTGTATCATTCTTACGGCCCGTCACATTGGGCGTATATCGCTCATCTATGATGATGGAAGCTCATTATGATAATTATATTGTTCTGAATGTGATATGCTCCTGACATGAATCCAGTTATGATTCTATTGTAGCCCTTCGATAGTGAAGGGATTATGTATTGATTTGTGCCTGCCGATATGAAAATAAGTGGGGCTTGGTGCCCTTGGGTTGAAAATCCCCAAACCTCCGGGGGGCAGCAAAGCGTCAGCCGTTTAGAGTCAGCGGTGAGTAGCCCGAAAATCTAGACAATGGCAAGGCACTGATGATTTTATTATTATGATATTACTGGTGGACTTGTGGTCCGACTCGGTTATGATCTTATGATTTTCTCTAAAGCCGGTGGGCCAATTTATGATCATTATCAGATTATTCTCTCGGGCGGTCAGGCCCATGTTAAACTCTGGTTCAGTATTTATATATTCTGGCTACGTGGCTATAAGCTTGACACAAGGGAGGTAACTTGCATTGGGATATGCATGCATTGCTTATAAAACATATGGTTCTAAACTGAAATGTGTTATAGATATAATATCCTTGTTATTATCACCCCTACTGAGCGTATAGCTCACCCCATTTCTTTAAAATAATTGAGGTACTGAGGAGTCTATCACAGGCAAGGATACGAAGGGACCCGGGGTGAAATAGAGGCTCTAATACGAGAATCATTTTTGGGACATGTGTTTTTTTCTCGAGGAGCCACGGCTAACCCGAAGATTTTATATCTTTTTGAACACTTTTATGTTTTTATTTTGTATGACTATTGCATACATGTGAAAACTATTTATATACATGTTCTTACACTTCATGTTTAGATACACGTAACACGCATGTGGTATTAACCTTATTTAAACTTATACTCCTATTTTAGTCAAACTATGATGAGTTAGTAGCACTCCAAGTCTTAATTATGGGAGTTACCCTGTAGATTAAGGCGGGGGTGTTACACTTCTAATCAGCAGGTAAATATCACAAATTAACTCTAGTCATATTTTTTTCAAAGTTAGACTCGAGCTAGCCCTCTACAGCATCCTCCACTGCGGAGACAAAGAACAATAGAACAATGGAAAAGAAATATGTAAAAAGTTTATTGTTTTTGGTTTTAGAAATAAAAGGATGGCATATTTGTAAATTAATGACATGGTTGGGCTTTAATATAAGTGGATATGTTTAGCTTTGAAAAATAGAGTGAGTGTCACGCGTAAATTTTAAAATCTTAAGTACTTCTAATTGGTAGATAAATTTCACAAATTAACTCTAGTAATTTTTTTTCCAAAACTAAACCCGGGCTTAAGCCGAGCAGCCCTCTGCAGCATCCGCACTGGCATGTAGAATTAATGGATGTCTGCAGAAGAGACAAAATTAGCCATTCAAAGCTATAATTGTAGATCTAGAGCATTAGAAACAATAATTAGTAGCCAGATGTGTAGGTCGGAAAATACCCTAGAGGGAGGCGAATATGGTTTTTAAAACTTAATCGGATTTTTAAAATCGATTTAAAAATGTTTAATGTTTATATTAATCAAGCAATCAAGAAACAAAGTTAATTCCAATCACAAGGTATAAATTGCACAATATAAGAGATCAAGAGATAGAAAGATTAAACCGATAGAAGTCGGAGACTTTTTGTCCACACGGTTCGGCTTGTTAGCCCCTACTTTCGCGTTCGGTTAGTACCCCAAGAATTTTCACTATAACCGATCTTCTTTCGGGTGAAGATCAAACATCTACAAGTGTATTATTCTCACACACTCTTACAAGTATTGAATCTCTCTCAATACTCACACAAGATTTCACTCTTGCTATTCTATAAGATACACCTCTCACAAATATGATTTGAATAAGTTTTGGTGGCTAACACCAATGTACAATAGCTCTTAAGTGTATGAAGAAATACAAATGAAGCTCACACTAAGAGATATCAAATTTGATCAACAATTTCTAGCTCAAAATAAGGATGATTAATCAAAACAAATGTTCTTGAATCTTTGAATATTGAATATAGATGAAGAGAATAGTATAGGAATGATTCAAGAGTGTTTAAATAAGTCTTAGATGGGTATATATAGGCTATGACACCATATGGCCGTTTGGAGGGAGTTGGTGGAAGTTTAGTACCAAAAATGGTAAAAAATCTAAAATCCAACGGCTAGTTTCTGGGCCATCAGTTGACTGAGCAAGGCTCATCAGTCGACTGAGCAAAGCCCATCAATCGACTGATGGTCCTATTGGTCTGCTGCCAGAAAGACCAAAAATCCCATTTTTCACACTTTTGTAAATTAGCTCAAAAATCAATTTTGAAGATTGGGAAAACTTAAATATGAGTTTCTAAGACTTCTATAATGTAAAGAGCTCGAAAATGAGGTCATTAGAATTTAAAAAGAATTTATTTCAAAAACGATTTTCCTCCAATGGAAGGTTTTTGAAAGGATTTCGATTCAACCTTTGATTTGATTTATCTAATTATGTTAGAACATAGTATGAGCTTTTATGATGATCAAATATGAATCTTTACAAATGAAACTAAAGCACTCACTCAAATATACAATAATGAGTCTTCGAGGGCTTTGTTTGTATCTTCGTTTCTATTCTTCCTTGGCTCATCGTGCTTCATAGAAATGATATTGAAGATGTATTGATCAAGTAGTTATGTGAGGTGTAAGACATTGATCGTGCAATACTTTGTAGGTGAATGATCTTGATTCCGGCTTTACGGTTGAGTCCACGTATGATCAAATTATTGTGGTTATAACTCAAAACATCAACTAAGTTAAGTTACACATGATTAACTTTATTGTTATTATTAAAACAAGATTAGTGACTTTCAAGTCAACAATCTCCCCCTTTTTTATGATGACAATAAATTAATGTGTGTTTGTGATTAAGATCATTAGTTTAGTTTTCTAACGGGAAAACTCCCCCTCAAACTATGCATCAAAAAGAATATAGCAAGTATGCATAGGAGATTACAAACCATTGTAAGATTATGAAAAAAAACTTTAAACTTTAACTAAGTTCAAACCAAATACTAGAGTTAAGATCGTATGATAGCCAATGATAAAAACATAATACTTAAAAGTTAAAAACAATAAAACTTAGAACAATAAAACTTAGTAAAACTTAGAAGTTCATTGAACAACGAAACATAAAACTTATAGAGAGTGTGTACCAAACACTCTAACACACATACTTCTCCCCCTTTGTTATTAACAAAAAGGAGAGAACCCAAGGCTTACTTTTGTGGGTCTTGTGGCCATTGCCCCCAACCTTGATTAACTTGATAAGGATACCAAACCAGAAAGACATGCTCCGGATGGTAGCGAAGAAAGGCTTCTTCATGAGCTCTTTGTCGATCCTCAATGCGATTAAATCGATTTGTCATGTTAGTTGATAGAGCTTGAACTTGACCTGATAACCCTTGAATGGCATGAAGCAAGGCGGCATTATATGATTGTGTAGACACCCCGATCCGTGACCCCCGCAAGAACCCTAACGACCTACGAGACTACTATTTTTGGAGTCCAGGACACACCCGAGCACCCGAAACTACCCCGGGGGGGGGGGGTTTGTTGTGCGAAAAACCTATTTTTATGAAGGATTGTCGCACGACATATCACATTGTCGCGCGACAATCATTGGAATGTCGCGCGACAATCCCACTATGTCGCGCGACAATCCCTCTCTGCACCCGACCAACCACTTTCTGACATCACAGTGTCAGGACCCATCACTTCAGCCGTTTGTCGCACGACATACAGGAATGTCGCGCGACAAGCAGATATGTCGCGCGACACTTGCCCTTTTTGGGGAAATGTCGCGCGACAATCTTTCCCGAGCAGTATAAATAGGCCAACACCCCCAAGGGTTTAGAGAGGAACTTGAATCTGGAAAATCTGGAGCTTTAGTCTGATTTTATCAAGCATTTTATATTATCATCTTATCTCTGAAGAATTATCAAATCTATTCCCGACACTCGACGTGTCCAGTCTCTGGAATCGAATTCTCGGAAATATCTGAAGAAGGAGAAGATTGTTATCGTCGGAGATCTCTCTACCGTATTATATTCTCTTCCTTATTATTATTATTCTCGTCGGGAAGGTAAATAAAGTTTCTTCTGGTAATTAAACAGGTCTATCTGTGTACTTGTTTTATTTCTGTTGTTTTATCCACGTTCTATTTGAATAAACTCATTGCCAAGTTATAAATAGTCTACCGTCTTCAAAACAAAAGACCCTGATAAAATCGTTTGCAAAACCAGAAGAGTAAGTATGTTATCGTCCGGATAAAATTCTGTTTTCAAAACCCAGACTGATACGACTTATCTAGGAATTAGAATCAAACATATCCTGTCTTCTCTATAGACTGCGACGTGATTGATAACTCTCCCCAAAGATTTCTAGTTCCATATTAAATCAGTCCCGACATAGATCCGAACTTTTACAAAAGTAAACACAACACGAGAAAACCGTCATTATCTGAGGAAATAATACGGGATACTCTTTCAAAATAAAAGGTTTTGTCATGTGTATTTACATCTTTCAATAAATAAAACATCGGATCTCGGAACACAAAGGTTTTCATCCCTTTCCCGTTTTCCCTCAGAAATTAGGGTTTTCATTTGAAAAGTAGTAGGTTGTCAGTAAAAGCATCAAAGTTTTTCAACATAGAATAAACATATAAGACCACTAGAGGCCGAAAGGGCGGAATGGGTGCTTAACACCTTCCCAAACCGTAATATAGTTTCCGAACCCTATAGAATCCTGGTTTCGCAGACAAAACGTGTAAAGAAAGGCTTATCTTTAGCCTTTCCCCTTACACAACCCTTTTTGTCCGTTTTCTCGTAAAACGTACTGGCGACTCTGAACGAACCCCTTTGCATCTAGAATAGACGTAAGGACACCCGATATGAATCATCAAACAACTCCAAGCAAATGGAGCGACGGAATCCCTTCCGACGCTTCAGACGCCCAACGAACGGGGACGAGACCCGGGGGTCGCATTTGCGGATTCTCACAGTGGCGACTCTGCTGGGGACACTAGAAAACTAGACTATTATATGTGGACTTTTGTTTATCTGTTGAATACTTGCTTTTTTCTGTTTTCCCTACTTATGTTAATTGATTGAGAAAAAACATTTTTTTTGAAAAAAGGGAATTTTTCAAAAATACGTAATCAAGATAATGATATTTGTAAACCCAACCTTTTTCGCACGCACTATCACAAATTATGCATTGGTTCTACGAGTGTGAATTTACCCCAAACCCTCGGAAGTATTATAAGTGAGTAGGGAGTTGGCTTGCTTGGGCCAACATAAACCGAAAGCATTTACTTCCACTCTCCTTGGCCAAGTACGCCCCCGAGGTATATCGAGTGACGAGAACACTCACGTACCCGGGAAGTATATCAAAAGGCTCTTGCACGTACCCGCCCCTGGGGTATATCGCAAGGTCTTGCCAAATAGGAGGGAGCCTGAAGCCTTAACCGTTCGTACACCTGCGCTGCATATAAGATCGAGTCAAGTTAAAACACTTGTCAAACAGCCGTAGGGAATGTACCACTTTACGGCTTACTTTTCGACACCCTTTTTAAAATTCGAGGCTCTTTTCGGCAATTTTTAGTGGTTCTTTTGGCAAAAATCGAGTCGCATCACAGTCTTCCTTCATCTTCGCCACGTGGTTTCGTCTACAGTCGTGAAGCAACAAACAGACTGGAAGGTTGGGCCGGCCGTGATCACACCGGAAGACTAGTAAGACCAAGCACACCTGAAATGGCCGATGAACGCGAGAATCGAGAGACATATCAGAGCCGAGGCATCATCAGCTCAGCCAACCCTAGCCGAAATGCACCGTTTACTCATGACCGTCAGCAGGGATCTGGCAAACCTCACGAACGAGCAACAGGGTACCCGGATCCGAATAGAAGAATTGTCCGCCGAACGAACTGCACCACCAGGGTTTGATCGACTACCACCGAATCGAGATCCGAACCAAGGACAGTCTTCACAAGTACTCCCCCAGTTCAAGGAACCAATCCACCCCAAACGGGCCTTATCGTAGCTGGTCCCGTTCAAACCGACCCCAACAATCAGAACCAATGGGCCCCGGATTCAGGCCCCACTTACCAACAGCAAGAGCCACCCATAGTCTGGCCGCAACCCCAAGTACAACCCGGTTTTGACCCCCAATACCAACCATGGCCACAAGTTCCCGCAAGACCCATTCCACCACCGCCCCAGCAGCCCTCCCTAATGAATACCCAGACATCAACCGACTTCGGGCAGTATATGCAGAATCGGTAATAGCACGGGAACAGCCCGACGAGGTGTCAAGAGAGAGTGAGGAAATGAAGAAGCTGAAAGAGCAGATGAGGGTCCTATAGAAGGGGGTGTCCCTAATAAAAGGAGCAGACGAGATCATGGATATGAATGCCTTCTCCCTCTACCCAGAAGCAAGATTACCCCAGGGATTCAAACTCCCTTCCATCACCAAGTTCACTGGAACCACGCCCCCTAAAACCCACCTACAGTCCTACATCAGATCCATGCAAGTGTCCGGTTGTGGAGAGCCGGAATTAGCACAAGCCTTTCACATGACTCTCACGGGAGCCGCCCTGAGATGGTTCTTTGGTCTAGAAAGGCATCACACGCAGACTTGAGGATATATCGTCAAAGAATTTATGACCAAATACGGGTCCAACGAGGATTTGGAAATTACCCGTAAACACCTGGAAATGGCCAAACAGGGCGAGAAAGAAAGCTTCAGCGACTTTGTCACCCGCTGGAGGGAGATGGCCTCCCAAATGTCCAAACGACCCGATGAAGAAGAACAGCTGGAAATCATTCAGAAGAACTTCACTCCAGCCGTACTGAGTTGCATGGGAAAGCATGTATTCCTACACTTTAGGGCCCTGTTAAGTATGGGGTCACAAGTAGAGGAAGAATTGGCCAAGAAAGTTGAAACCGATACCAAGAAAGCCGCATACACCGGGAGAAAGACAGCCACTACAGCCGTGAATCAAATAAGCTCATACCCCTATCAACAGAACCCCTTTCAACAACCACATCAGCCACCTCCGATGAGTTGGCCCGCACAAGGAGGCCCTTCGAACATCGAGGACAAGAAAAGGAGAAACTTCTGCACCCTCCCCACTACACTGGTAAAAAGTTTGGAGCTGCTCCGAAAGGCCGGACTAATCACTCCACTCAACCCGCGCCCCCCACCAAACCCTATTCCAAATACCTGGAGAATGAATGAGAATTGTGCGTATCATCAAGCTGCAGGACATGACACGGAGCGTTGTTTGGCCATTCGTCATCGTATTCAAGACCTCATTGAAGCCGGAACCATCCCCGCACCCGGCGGGCCCAATGTTACTAACAATCCACTTCCCGTGGGGCTCATTCGAGATGACCCAGCCTACAGGGCACCCGATGTACTGCCAGCAAAGGCTTAAGTTGCCCCATGCCTCAATCCCATAATTGACCAATGGATGGCCAATATGAACTTCCTACCCGGCAGGGTTTAGGAAAGGCAAATCAGGGGATCTCACAGCCACTTACAATCAAAACCAATCCCGAAAATCTGGGATAGGATGGACCCAGAATAAGAAAAACAATCATGGAAATCCCAAAACCCCCCCAGGGAGACAATCTGTATGACAGAAACCTCCCCCGGGACTTTCAGTTGGTCGACAGAGCTGGAATCGTCAGAAACTTCAGAGGAATCAAACCCGGCATCCCTTTGGATCCAACAGATCACCCGTTCAGGAAGGGTATACCAACCACCACCGACAGAGGCCGAGAAAACACCGCCACCGAAGGAAATGGGAGAAGATAGAGTGCTTGAGCAGTTGAAGAAGACCCAGGCACACATCACCATTTGGGGCCTCTTGGTTGCCTCCAAACCCCACAGGATCGCTTTCATCAAACTTCTGGACGAAGCCGTGATATCACCGGACTCCACACCCGAACAACTGCCAAACATGATCGGGTCACTTACAGTCCAAAGAAGTCTGTCATTTTCAGATGAGGATCTGTCTCCATTGGGGAAGAAACACAGCCTGGCTCTCCATATCACCGTCCGAACCCGAGGGAAGATTTTGCCACAAGTCCTTATCGACAATGGGTCAACCATAAACGTCTGCCCTTTGAAGACCGCTAGATGCCTGGGTATCTTGGATTCAGAGCTTTCTCCATCCGCCGTGACTGTCAGGGCCTACGACAATACCAGAAGGGCCGTTCTGGGTTCTCTGAAGCTAGATCTCATGGTCGGTCCCGGAAGTTTTTCGGCCGATTTCCAAATCATAGACATTCCCTCCAGTTTCAACCTCCTGCTGGGAAGAGCGTGGCTACACGACATAGGAGCACTCCCCTCCTCCTTGCACCAAAAGATCAAGATACCGTTTGAAGGAACATAATTACCATCCAAGGAGATCCTGAAAGGACCTTGGCAGATGTGGAGTTACCTGTTTTGGGAATCGGGAGCCAGAGCATACAGTTAGGAGGCTTTTCTTATGAGCCTCAAGTACAAACTCTCAGTACTCAGATAATCGAATATCTTCCCCCTGACAATATCCCCGGTCTCAGCACCAAGATTACAAATATGCTAAGAATGATGAAATACTTACCTGGAGCCGGCCTGGGAATGGGACAATCAGGACTACTTCAAGCCTTGGAACCAGTAACGAGGTACGAAAGGGAAGGTTTGGGGTACCAACACACTGAAGAAGACGATCAGCATCAGTATCCGAGTTCCAGCTCCTTGAACGGGTTTTTTGTCAAAGAAGGAGAGGACTTCCCCTTTTGCGATTTTCAGGAACCGATGGAGAAACAGCGACGGAGAGAACCTGCCGGGATGGGAACTCTTCCTATATGAA